>JAOXJP010099740.1:0-14432 GCA_025762735.1 Platanus orientalis | reverse complement strand
GTTCAGTATATATTAATGGTTTGCATTTGTTTGTTTTACACTGTTCTAGCAGCAGGTCATGAACTCGTGATCCCGATATGCTAAGATAAGCTAAAACCTCTCTCTATTGGGCCCAACTGGAAAGCAAGGTTAGTGGTAGTACACGTACACAGGCTTCAATGAAGTAGGGGAATGCAGAAGAGCATGAATTCATGAATATTGGTATTTTTATGCATGATTGTATTAAGATGCACATTCTTTATGTGCGTAAAAACTGCCTTGATGCTGTTTTTGGAACGAAGTTAGCTAATCTGCTGTGTATATGTATCAGAAAATACCAGACCCCGGATATTTCGGGGCCTCCGGGAAGCTGGGATCTGGTATTGTATTTTAGGTGGGTAGGGATGTAATATCCGTGCACGTGTAAGGTATAAAGAAGGATTTGAGACTTTATTTTGGTAAGAAAATCCAATTATTCAATAAGAATGGTCTTCCTAGATATTCTGTTGGATCGAATGATTTCCAATGTTAAAACTTGCTGGATAGAGAAAGAAAATGCCCTCCCATCATTTCAGCCTCTTGGGCTGTGTTTGGATGTTGGGTTGAATGCATGGGTAATGCATTTCATGATAAGGAAGATATTTATTGCACCAAACTGGATGGTCAAACCTGGTTTGATTGGATCCAGACAGCTTTTTGGTCCATGCAGTGTCATAAATGGACTACAGCAAAACTGCATTTAAGGAATCATCCAGTTTTATACAAACCATCTATTTTATTTAGTCTCTTGAAGAACCCGTTTTTAGCATAGTTTTGAAAGCTTAGCTATATCCACTACCCATAAACACTCTTCCCGTTTCCATTCATTCGTTTTTACTTTCCAAACACTCTAGAAATCAAGGGGAAAGAAGGGGAATATTTTTTTTTTGAAGCCTCAACTATAAATAGGGGAACCATATCTCCTGTATCACCCTTACTGTGTTCCACAAGACACGAGGGGGTGGGGCCCTATGGTTTCTCCGCTAGAGCCAACCAGTCAACTATCCATGTAGACCACAAATTCTTCCAATAGAGTAGGAAGTACGAGTCGAACAACCATTGTTACATATTGGAGAGGAAACGCCAGCATTTGGAGTCTAATACGTCAACATTGTGCATTGTTTGATCCGTTCAAGTAGACAACAAGATTTCATTTGAGTGCCAAGAATTTGCTGAGAGGAAAGAAGTAGAATCATCGCCTATAAATTTTTTCTTATTTTTTATAATCAATTTTTTATTGGGGTGGAATTTTTTTTTTTTTTGTTTTGTTGAGGTTGAAATATATCGTAAGGTACATAAACTTTCTACAAAACCTAGAAATATTTCAACAGTAAGTAATTCCACAAAAACTTGGCTTGGCAGGAGCTGCTATGTTCCGCCTTTTTTTCCCCCAAATCTCAGAAGATCCACTCCTTCAAGTACGAAATTTGTTTTCTAGATCAAATCTAAACCACAGAAATCCTCTTAAGATCTTTTCAGTCTACATTGGAAAGTCCAAATACCTTAGCTAAGCTTAGCTTTTATGAGAATAAAGTTGTCTAATGAGTTTTATGGTTGCCAATATACAACATAAGGGTGCAAATGTACTACTCCCCAATTGTCTACTCCCCCTTGCTTCCCAGACACAAAGGCTGGGGTGTATAGGGTTAAAACCATGAAACCCGTTTTCAAAATAAAAAAAATCACGTGCCAGCCTGTGTCTGGGAACATGGAGGAGTAGACAATTTGGCACTGGAACATTTGTTGCCATCAACAAAGCGTCCAGTGAAGGCAATACATATCTGAAAGACTTTGTGCATTCCCATACGCAAGAGAAATATATGAAGCCCATCGTCTACTACCTTGCATGTCTACACGCACGGAGGATTAGTTCATGAAGCATTACCGAGATCTCCTCATTCACCATTCATGTGTTCAAGCCCGATATCGTTTAAACATATGTCCTGTTTAGGATTTTATATGTCCCACCGTGTCCTTTATCACAGGCCGACACTTAATGGTTTTTGAATAGGGTGCCTTTCTTAAATAGGGCCCAACTGTCTATTTTCATAATTTCTTGGTACCTTTGAAAATTGTTTTTATAGTTTTAACCCTGTACACCCAGCTTTTGTATGTAGGATACGGTGGGAGATACAAAATCCGGGACAGAACATTTGTTTTAAAATGGGCATTGACTTGTTTAACCTCCTGGAGACTGGAGAGCCATCCCATGGACACAAAAATAACACATGGAAAAAAATGATGGGACGCAGAACAATTATTGATTTGTTCTCTGGGAGTAATTTATTCATTTTCCTGGATCCCTTTTGTCATCTCACTTGAAACAACCACAGCCACAAGTTTCCCCACCTTGTGGCTTTGGATTGATGGATGAATGAAATTGTGTAAATGGCCCACTCTTTCTGTACTGTTGCAATTGAAAACCATCTCACAAGCAATTGTAATTTTGAGCTTCCAAACATTAGAGAAAAATATGCAAATCCACAGTGCTTTGGCCCTCTCTCATTGCCCTCTTAATTCTTTCCATCACTCGAAGTCCATTAGAACTCTGTCTAAACCCATCTGCAGTTTGAGAAAGGAAAGCAAAACAAGTCTCAGAAGCAGTTGGCCATCCATTTCCCTTTCTCTTTTTGGTTCAGGTTTTTTCTTGGGTACCCTCATTGATGGAATCCATTCAAGGGTTGAGCTTGTTGTATACCAAAATGGGTCAATCGACATTGGACCACTCCATTCAAACATCTGGGTAATGAATTCTTTCATCTTTTCTTGCTTCTTTGAGTAGTATCTGCAACTACCCTATCGGTTTGCTTCTCTTTAAGGTTCTTCATTACAGATATTGCAGCGTTAGTTGATCTAATGCTCCATGTTGCTAGGTTCCTTCCTTGCTAGGGGTGTTTTACTCCACTGTTGGGTTGCTGCAACTCATCCTGGATGAAAGGATCCCCCCCAGGTCCAAGGTTCCAAATGGGAACTTGGAGAAAACAGCAGCTTCATTGATGTGAGTCTCTTAAAAAACTGGATCTCTTTTCTCGTAAAGTTTTATTCTTTACCCCCCCTCCCCCCCAAATAAACAAATAAAATAAAATCAACTCCACTATGATACAGAAAATGTCTATGGACAAGTAAACCCAGTTAAATGATAAAACAATCTATGTATATATGTTTGTAGTACAAATAATTTGTGCAAGTAAGTTCCAAGGTTCCAAGTTCTAACATCTCCATCATCTTTAACCAAGAGCACTGGTGCTATTCATTGAATTGAGTGCTGAAATGTATAAAGCTGGAGTGCCAGATAACATTGAAGCCTATGTACTATTTGCACTGGCTGAGTTGATATGGTTCTTCCTAGATGGGACATGGCTGGGGTTCACCCTGGCTTGCATTGTTGGTCTTGGTTGCCCATTGTCTGAGATTCCCATAATGAAGTAAGGCCTTTTTCTTTATTCTGAAAGAATTCATCATCAATTATCAAGTAGAAATAGTGAGAATGGATTTTGATTTTTCTGAGGCTTATCTTCAGGCTCTTTCACCTGTGGTACTATCCCCAAGCAAACATAGAAATCTTTGGCCAGGTAATGGGTTTTACTGAGAAGAAGCAAATTCTGTCAACCTCTTCATGGTCTTGAAATTCTTGTTGAAGATTTTTGAAGTTATGCTTCACCAAAATGCAGGGGTTAATCAGTTGGACATGCACTTGCTACTTTGTTTATACGCCATTCTTGATCAGTTTATCACGCTGGTTGAAGTCAGTTATGACTATTGCTGATGAGAAAGACAATCCCATGTAACTAATTTGTCAGCAGTTAGATTCGCTGGACAACTGGGTCAAGTTAACAAAGTCAATCAAGTAATAAACTGAATTGAGGGTCTTTGAAGAACCTGTTCTGGTGTCGGAAACGAGGAGCAAAGTGGACTCCCACAAGTTCATAACTTGGATGAGAATTGAGGTCAAGTGACTCGAATGTGTTCACTTTGAAAATGATTAAAGTGGGAAACCTGTGGTTTTTGAAAATGTAGTCGTGAACTATACAGGTGGTATCTCTGATGATCTGAATTCAGATTGATATTTAATATTTACAAGAACAGAGTCATATATAGAAAATTTTAAATTTAAGATGAATCATTTGGATCAACTAATGGTGGATTTCACCAGCAACAAGAGACCAGAATTATGATGTGTTCATCTTATTCCTTCTTTTCTCCTTTTTCTATCTCTTTTTCTTAATTATATAAAGTCCTTTAAGTTGGATGCTACAAGCAAGCATTTGGGATAGGTTCTACTGTTAAAGCAGTAACCTGCTGTAAAAGAAATAATTGCTTGCCTTAATTGTCTCCATATTCCTCCGACTGTCATTAGAATTGCATATTCATTAGAACCGTAGCTCACATTGTGGGTTGACTGTGAATTGTTGTAGAGTCAATCCACCAGGTGGTTGATCTTGTAGTCTGTGACCTGTGGGTAAGATCATATTTAGCAACTCGGCACATGGCAAGTGTACACTATTGAAATAGTTCGGGTATAATTCGATTTCGATAGCTAAAGATTTGGTTATTAATTCAAAAAAAATGCCTAAGGATGTATTCATATTTAATGCAATTTCACATTAATATTTTGGGACCAAAAAAATGTAGATTTCATGTATAAAATTTTTACGATATATGAAATATATACATATTTATAACAATATTTATATTAAAAAATATCTACATAATAAATTTTGTTATATTTTTATGATTTATTTTTTAAAATTTGTAATACTCACATGTTATTTTAAAAAACCATAAATTTTTGTTGTACTTCTCGTTTTTTTAGCATTTTTTATGTTTTATTAAGAAATAAAATGCCAGGTTCATGAAAATATATGATTTCACTATTCGTGGTGAAACTTGGTCACCTCAGTTTCCCAAAAAAGATTGTCCAAACATTGGACAAGTTCAACGAATGGAATTATAAGGCCATCTAAAAACTTGATTTCTACTTTATGGTGAAAATCTAAGTTTAAGATTGATTCCAGATCTACTAAAAATTGTTAACGCAATGGGTAAGAGTGGATATAAATTTTGACTTCAAATGTTTTTAGCAAAATATATTAAACAATTAATCGTTTCCTCTAATTTATTTGCTTTTGTAATTTCCTAAAATTTACAAATAGAAAATATAAATTAATGTTACAAATTAAGAAATTAGGAATTTCATACAGATTTCTTAATAGTATAATAATATTATCACAAACAAACTAAATTTGATGCTCAAAAGTAGTATACTACAGTCCTTATAATCTCCTTATTTTCCTACTAACCTCTTATAATAGAGGGCTTTAATTCGATGAGGGGCATCATGTGAGGGGGCCAAAGATGTGAGCCAAACCAGACGGACCTCTTACTTTGGTCACTTCATCAAAGCTTTCTATTGATAAACTTTGCATATAATTATATTTTTTTTGGGTAAGGAGCCTAAGTTCAATTTCACTCTTCGTTGATAAACCACATTACAGATATCCACTAAAATAATGGATGATAAACTTTGCGGAAGATTTTGAACACTCCAAGCTCCAGTGACTCTCTTTCTCATTCACACTTCTTTGCTTTCTTGATGAAAAAATCAAGGTGGAAGAATGGGAAAAAGAAAACTAGGTAGAAATTAGGAATTACACTCAGAAAGTTTCTGAACTTGATTACTAAAAAAAACTTGTAAAGATTCAATTTTGGCACGGAATCATGTGCATGAATATCTCACTATAGTATTAGTTAAGTACAATAACATAGAACGTATTTGTGAGAACAATGACCAGTGTGCAGAAAGATCGAAATCACTTGCTCTAAAGTGGGAAGCATTTACCATCCAAATTTAACAGTTCAGAATTTGAGAACCCAGTATTATTATGAAAAATCTGATTATTAAAGCAACTATTGATCTGAAATTGGGTTCCTAGTTCTGTTTAAGTCAAGGAAAGGTGTGCGAACCCCCCCCCCTCCCCCTGAGGACGTTCCCATCTGGGATGAGAAGAGAATGATTAATGTAGCAAGTGAAATCTGATCACAAGCTGCGTTTGTCATTCCTTTGGCCATTGCAATGCAATAGATCTTGCTGAGTTGCATGCTTGGGGAATTGAAATACAAGGTTCAGTAGGCAAGAGTTAAGAAGGTGAAGCTCTTGATAGGGAATTTAGTGAAGACCAGTCGAATTAGTGGCCCGTAAAAGGGTAAACAAGTGTTTGCTAGGAAGGAGAAGATAGGAGGCTTAGGGAAGCACAAACAATGAGGTGGAGGGTTATGAACACAGGAAGCAGCAGTGGATGGAGGAAGCACGGCTGGAGATCTAAAAGGTACCGGACCTTGCCCAATCTAGTGTGGAGCTGTTGGCCTGGACAAGGCATTGGTTGTGATTGGAAATGGAAAACTATGCAATCCTGGGGTTTGAGAAAAGGAAAGTTACAAAAATAGGATGTTCGGCCTCCTTATGTGCCAAATGAGGGGTAGGACCATGTAGTAGTCCTCTGGGTGGTAAGATACAATGATACATAATGAGGGTGGCTGTTCTAACAGGTTTGATATCTTGAGTTTCCATGGTAATCAGCTAGGGGATTGTTCTGATTTCCCAATGCAATCTTTTGATCCTGGTGGTGCTAATGGGAATTAGAGTACAAATCTGGTGGTACTAAATAGTCATCTAGGGCCTGCTGATTCTTAGGCTCTGAAGTTCTTCTCTGTAAGGGAGGAGGATCAGCTCTTTCTACTCAAAGAGCGTATCCAACAGCCGGAGACTCTGTTAACTGAGAATGAGAGAAGTAGAGTGGTGAATAGTCCATCCCTAAGGAATTTATCATAAAAAATATCAAAGGCTTGAATACCTCTGATAAGCAGGCTGAAGTGAGAGAATATATCAATTTTAACAAGAACCATATTGTTGGGATTGTAGAAACAAATGGTAGGAGTGTGACAGCTGATATTATAACACTTGCTATTATGTGTGATTTGAGTCAAATTTCTATCATTCTCATGCTATAAGGGGCACAAGTTGGATATCATGCGATCAGTTGAAGTATGACTTGAATGCTTCGGCCATCTCTGACCAATTTATTCATTTTGGAGTGAATGAGAGGGGGGCCCTTTAAGTACCGGTTGGTTTCATTTGTTTATGGCAGCAATTAGGAGGTTTATGAGAGGCTTGTGGCAGGATTGTGCTAATCTTTCTAGGTTATACAAGCACCCTTTTGGTGATGCTTGGAGACTTCAACTTTATTTTGAGACCTGATGAGAAACATGCTGCTAAGTTCATTCAAATGCATTGGAAACTTTTGCTAAAAGTATGGAATAAGCAGGGTTATTTGATCTTCAGTCCTCAGTGAATCAGAGTTATGTGGTCCATTTGGTTCAAGTGATGCTTAGTTAACCAGCAACAACAAACGCACAAAATTATGATGCATCATTCTTACTCCTCTTCTCCTTTTTCTGTCTATTTTGCTCAAGTTACCAAGTCCTTGAGCTTGAATGTTACAAGGAAGCAGCTGGGATGCTATAAAACTAGTTAGCTTCTACTGGAAAATCCAAATCCTGGATATAAAAATAGATGATGGTATAAAACTACTTAGCTTCTACTGGAAAATCCAAATCCTGGGTATAAAATAGATAATCGATCCACTTAACTGGTCTCCATATTCTCCCAATAGTCCAAAAGAAGCACTAGATGGTTAGGTTTATTTGAACCGCTCATTGGTATGGCATTTGATATGAAAACCTGTGGTTTGACTAATGAATTAGTGTAAAGTCAACCCACATAATGATCTTACACCTCATGACTACAAACTGCTCATTTTGTGATTCTCCATCATCAAAGGCCTCACAATCTGATTTAAAGAGACCTAATAATATCAATTATTGATCAGGGAAACACATAACTATAATGCTATGAACATTGGAGAAGGAACCCCATACATCATGAATAAAAGAGACATACATGCACCAGCACATGTATACAATCTACATACTTAGAGGGGTCCATGCATGACAAGTAAGTGTTTAAACTAAATCACATGTAATACAAGTGATTTCGCACCTCATGATTACAAATTCCTCACTTTGGTATTCTCCAAGCCTCCAAGTACTTGGTTTTCTGCATCCTAGTTGTTAAATACGACATTCACAATGTCTGGGAATTTCTCTTTAATAGCTGCTTTGATTCCTGATCCAATGGACTCAGGCCCCTCATACCTTAAAAGGCAATCCCCTCCCTCGATAGATATTACTTCCACACTCCCACCAAAATTCTTAATGGCTGGTCTTAGTATGTCAAGATGACGATCCACTGCCTGCAGTTGAAAATCATCTTTACTTTTGTCATTTAAAAATTTATAATTCAGCTAATTTGGTAATGCTGTTGTTAGCTTTATCAGTAACATTAATCGAGAACTGACCTCAACAGTCGTGTCACTCTGTTGTTCATCAGAAACTTGTTGAATATCCTTGACTGCATCTCCAAATTTCTCCTTCAAAACTCGTTCAATCCCCATCTTCATGGTGGTTGTTGAGCTAGGACAGCTCCCACATGCTCCTGTAAACCCCAACTAGTAAAGTTTCAGCTAAGCTCAAGGGAATAGTACATATCTGGTGATGAAAGTAGAAACCCATTTATTTAATCAGCAGGTTAGCCGAGTCAGGAAAAATGGAATAGAAATATATACTGTTAAGCTTCACTAACTCTGGTTGAAGGGGCTGGCATGGATATCAATTCTTTCAGTACTACCTAATTGAGATCTTTTCTATATAATGCAATGGATAGTTTACAGTTTACCGCTTTACTTCTAATATTGATAGAGACAAGCAATGTTAGCAAGCTTCGCTCTAGATATTGTCTACATATGAATACTCAGACCACCTTTATCTGAAAAATGAGTATTTAAGTGCTTCCCTGGATGGTTCCAAACACCTTACTCGGCACTGCTCATATAGGTTGGTGAAGAGTGAGTTGACATGGTTGATTCAGTAAGTCTCCCTCCTTTCTTTCCTTCTTTCTTTGTTTCTTTTTTTATTTTTTTAGTAGGAAACCCCTGAGCAGAGCCACTGCACCAATTTATTTAACAGATAAAAACAAAAGAAATTGAAAATTTCAGTATAATTTAGATTCTAGTTGCTTTATCTAGGCTCTTTTCAATCCTACAGATGAGCTTTCCGTCTGAATGTCAAATGCCTGCCAACCTACCAGCTATAGAACTTGGCCTCATTGCACATAATAGGGTAAGGGCATGGAGATGCAATAAATGAAATACTACAATAGATAAGCATTGAAGACTCCACGGAGCAGTTGACACCCATTTGGCAACCTAATAAGACTAACCATGTGCTCCAATTGATAAGGGGATTCTGATGTACTGGAGGTGATGATCTAAAATGGCCCTAAGAGTTTCTCTGACCACCATATCCTCTCCAAGATCATGCCTCTAAGTTACTTTAGTGATTCAATCTATAACTTTTTAAAGAGCACAATCAAAATTATGGTCCTTAATAAGATCTTAAAAGTTCAACATCTTCCACCCAGAGGGTGCGTTCAGCAGATCGGCATTCTCAGCTTTGAGCACACTTCAAGTTCAAGGGTTATTACAGAGCCTACACTGATCCAGTAGCCTTAGCATCACAATTTATTGAAGGCACAAAAAAAGAGGAAAACACTGGAAAGTAGGCAACTGAATCAAGCAAACACAGTGTGCAAACCTCCTTACTAATAAAGTGAAAATTAAACCATAATTATCCATCTTCCATTAGTTCTGGTGGACAGAAGAACTTTCATTGAACCAAGAACTCATACTCACTTAGACTAGATAAGCCTCAGAATCACAACTAATACATAAATCCTGAGGCTCATATAATATAGCCTTCTTCCACTAAATCCTGAGCTCCATACAAAGTTTTCTTTTACTGATGCTGCTACACTTGGTACCAAATTCAACAGACTATTAAGATATCAGCAATGAAACTTCCAACTAGTGAAGCCATGAAATGGTTGATCAGGAACTAGATAGCAATCATGCTTTCAAGACATCAGTTGCACATCCAAAAACATTCCCATTTTAACTAAGGGGATATTTGGTTCTAATCCTGGGAAATGATTTTTGCCCAGAATTGATTATGGGTGGACAAACATGTCTGGTTCAGTTTTTGGGAATCATTCTGTATAATCAGAATGAGACAATGACTGCATCAGTGAGGAGGAGTAGACGATGCAAGTTGAAGGTGCTAGAAAGACTAGAAGTAGTAAGTAGAGACATGAAAGCTTGTAATTTAACAACAGACATGACCCTAAATAGAGCGGAATGGTGGAACAGGATTCGTGTAGCCGACCCCAAATAGTTGGGATAAGGCTGTTTGTTGTTGTTGTTTTGGTAAGTATCAGAATTATCAGTTAAGTAATGTAGCTTAAGAAATAACCATAATAATAAATTTTGGAAAACACCGTAGTCATCGCCGGAAATGCCTTTTTTTTTTTTTTGGGTCCACTTTAGCTTTGATCATTGCTCAACTTAGATCAGATGATTGCCGGCTACATGGTTTTTCTTTGTCCATAAGTAACTTTAATATTGGTGGAATAGAATTAGATGGGCCCATCTCGATAAGAACCTAAACAAAACTGTTCCCCCCATTTGGAGAAAAATACAAAATTGTGAAGCTCAGAAGAAGCCCATTTGAGTCTATTTAAAGCTAGTCCTTTCAGTCTTCAAGGGCCGCCCTCTAATGATCTAATCCCTTATTTAAAAACATCAAATACCATCTCAGAAGTAGAGACTGGATATGTTTACAAATTTGTCTCATTGAATATTAGGGTACAAAACTAATTCATTAAAGAAGGCCAATTGATGTCTCAAAAATTAAAATACAATAGACTAGATTGTGCTTTGAATATTAAAGACTTAAAGACCCCTCGGCCTGATGAGTAGCTATGGGACAAGTAAATCTGGGTGGATATGGCCCAAGGCAATAGGTTCTGATTCTTCTTTCTATTTTATTTTTGGAAGGGTCACTTAGGCCGGTTGATTGTTGTATCATGGTACAGGACTCGCACCATAGGTGGGAAAGAGACATGCAATGCTACCAGACAGGATTGAATCTAAGGTTGTAGGGTTGGGCTGGCCCAAGGCCTAATTTAGATGGACTGGGCCGAGTTTGGGTAGGCCATGCCCAGTCTGAAGTACCAGGCTTGGCCCAATCTATAAATCTTTTATATATATATATAAATTATATATGATATATAATATATAATATAGTATTAGGTTGTTTTGTAATTAATTAATAGATATAGAGTAGGTAACATGATAAAACAATTTTTGTAGCAAATAGTGACATGACAATTTGTAATATGATTACATAGTCATTGACAATGTGTGATATGACTACAAATTATTATTTTATTTTTTTGGTAAAGCAATTTTTTGAGTTTGATACATCAACTACCCAAAAAAAAAAAAAAAAAAAGATTGTACTTCCGTCTGGACACCATTTCTTAATGAATATTTTTGACACTTTTAGCCTTATATATGCCATTTATCAGTTTAAGGTGCAGTCTCTTACAGGCATACCAAACTCGGCCTGAAGCCTGTTGTTTTATAACTATAACGGGTCAATTGTGGACTCCGATGATTGAACCCATAGACCAGAACCAATCCCTGTAACACTGATGAACATGGTCAGGTTCCTTAAAACACTGGTGACTTCATATCTATCTCGCTCTCACCGCTAAAGAAAGAAAGGGATCTGTCTTTCTCTCTGCAGTGACTTCTTATCTCTCTTTTTTTATTGTGTTTCTTCTAGAACGCCTGAACCCCCCAATCCATTCGTCAGCAGGATGTATGGTCAAAGTGGTGGACCCCACTACCTAATATTCACCCAAGTACCGTACATGTTCTGGGGTCCACAGTCCTGTCCCTTTCAATCTATTATCTTTCTATCTCTACCTGTCCATGTGAATGTGATGTGGCATCATGACATTAATTTAGACACGCTCGTTATGATTTTTACTAACAAAATCACACTCTTCGTCAGTGGTTTAAATCATCTCGGCCTCTCCGGTTTGAATGAAGAGATTTCACGCCAGTATTAATCAAATATTGACACTCTCAACAAAAATAAATACACATGGGTGTAAATTATAGTAACTTTATATTTATTAATGTACCCTTTGTCCTGAATAGGCAGAGGTATCTCTCTTCCATAGAGAAGACCCACGGTCTAATCTCAGGATGGGTGGGGTGGGGGGAGCATTGCAAAAGTTCTCGCCTGTTTGGTGGTTCTCGAGATCTCTGTTCCGCCCGATGTCAGCCTGGTCCGTTTCAAGCGATTAGGAACAGTAAAAGGCTCAAGTGACTGAGTACCCCCAAAAAGAGATAGGTACAAGAGTATTTTGGTAAACAAAAATGGGTACCATTTAGACCCTCCTTGTTCCATGTGTAATTACGTTATTACCCTTTGTCAAGCATTGTGTCACATATTCATTGGTATTAATGCGTTATCTCTCCAATGAAACTAGAGATAGAGCCTGGATTTTCAGTAGTTAAAAGATTGTGTAGTCATACTCAATCCACGGCATGTGGTAAAAAAATGGGTAAGAATTTTAACAGCGCCTGGTTTTACAGGTGGGTGTCATGCGACGAATATGACCGGTAGTTAACTGCAAACTTATTAAATGTAAAGGACCCTTTATGCCGGAGATGATTTAAACCTACTTTATTACACTCTAATCAATGGATCCTATTTATTTATTTTTTAGAAGAAATATTTGCAAAATTGAAGCCAAAGTTGCTTGGTTTGGTTTAGCCTTCACAAATTCTCTGGGTTTGAAGCATATTGTTTTGGATGGAGATTCCCTCAAGTCATCAATGTCCTATGTTAAAATCCACATCTTTGGCCTTGGCACATCAAATCCTGTATGAGAGATTGCCATAATTTCTTTGATACTTTTTTTTTTTTTTTTTATTTCTTAAGCACTTTTGACTTTGTTATTTTTGACGCATATAAATAGATCACCAAACAAAGTTGTTCATACTATAGTTAAGTCAAAAATCCACAACAAAGAAACTTTCCACTGTCTATCCCTTCCTCTTCTGTGGTTGCAAGTAGGGGTTATGAATGTGCTATTCTAGTTTGGCAAGGAGCTCCATTTGTTATGAGTTGAGTTTCAGCCTCCAATTGAATTTATTTAACTAAGTGAGTCGCAGTCAAGTTCTATTAGCCTCGGCTTGTTAAGCATATAGCTTAGTATATTATATATTTAAATGCTCAATATATTAATAAATTATACAATAAATAGTGTTTATGTATCTATTTAAGTAATCATTATGGCATGTATCATATCACATATACTATGACTTTATTAGTAATGGTTTGATTATAATGAAGAATTAAATTTTTTTTTTTTAAATTGTTTTTGTTGTATTGAGATCAATCAAATCAAAAATCATTTATTTATATTGAGTCAAACATATTTATGAGTTTCAGTTTAGTGAACCAAGTTCAACTCATCTAACTTGAACCTGAACCTTATGTGATGAGTCTAAGCTGAGTTGGGCGAAATTATACTCAACACCGCTAATTGGACATCCGTGCGTATGTGGTGTGTGGTCGTTGTTTGATACTGGCGGGTTGCAATACACTTTACAGTGTACTTGACCTCATCATTCACAGCATTGGTCAAATAAGATTTGTAAAGGAAAAGGATCTGTTACACTCAATTTTTCTCTCCCTTTGTGTCCTACTCACAAAAAGGTGAGGTATATTAAGTTAAAACTGTAAAACAAAATGTTAATAAAAAATAGGTACCCAAAAAAATGGGGTTTACAGGGTTAAAACCATAAAAAAAATGTCTAAATGAACATTTGCTCCCTATTTCAAAAAGGCACCAAATTCAAAAAACCATCACGTGTCAGTCTGAGGTGTGGGGACACATAAGAACTTACTGTTTTGGGTGTAACAGATCCTTTCTCGTTTGGAAATATATAATTACTTGAATTTAAAGCTAATATACTCAACCAGCCAATGCAAACGGGTCCCATGGAATTGGTGCATTTCTCGAAATCTAATTGGTCTAGGCTTAGAGAAGCTTGAAAACCAAGGTCAAATCAGATGTAAGCAAGCCACATGTTGTATGATAAGTGTCTAATTGTGTAAATTCCGCCAACAAGGTAATTGAGGTAAATTTTATAGTGTTTGAATTGTAGGATGGGAGCTAATGTTCTGTTCCCAAATTTGTATGTTCTCTGTTATTCTTACATCATAGGCTGAATTTAGCATCTCTTTTTTGGATATCTATTTTTTTATTTGAACACTTTTTATTATTATTATTATTATATATATATATATAGATATATATATATATATATATATATATATATATATATATTACAGAAAAAAAAAAAAAAGAAACCCATTAA
>JAOXJP010099729.1:0-14432 GCA_025762735.1 Platanus orientalis | reverse complement strand
CAGCCTTAGGGTACAGATAATATTCTACAAATCAAGGTTTCATTTTAAAAAAAATAGAAAAGTCCTAAAAGGCCCAAACTCCTACTAATTTTGTCAATGCTAAAAAAGATAATTTTCTAACAATGGAAATTTTTTAATTCGACTCAAAACCACGCTATTATTTTTAAAATAACTCATAAAGATATTCTCAAAAAAAAATCACTTCAAAGATTCCCCAAAATATGAGAAAAAGGGAAGTTACCCGAAATATAAAAAGTAACTAAAAATGGCCGTTTAAGGTCTTAAACAATGAATTTTGAGGACCTCTATGACATCAAACTCTGATAGGTACTTAGAGTGGTAAAGAGTTTGTTGACATAGTCATTTTGAGTACCTAAACTTCAAAATCAAACATTAGGATTAAAAGTTATTTCCATTTAAAGTTTAGAGGTCATTTTTTATTCCTTGTGATCAAATTGATCCATGAACCAATTTACAAGGTGTGGCTTGCATCATTCTCCCCTAGTAAGAGAAAATTCATCCTTAAACTCAAGTCTTCATCCCTAACACTATCGCCATGATGCAGATTGAACACATGTTAACTCTTCTTGTGTTTTCTTTCATTATCAACAGATTAAAAGCTAGCCTTTAATAGATCATTCTGCTCTTTTAACCCAGAATGTCTCTCATGGGGTTTTATTCTTGAATATGGGTTTTTCTTGTTCTTATATCATCATACCATCACTGTTAGAATTTGCTAATGTAATTTGTATTTGTAAGTTTTCAATTCCATTCGGTGTAAAAAGTATATATATGTAGTTGGTCCATACATGTAGTCTTACATATATGCAATTGTAAGTGTAAATCATGAGTCATATAAGTCTTAAGTCTGGGAAGAAGTTTAAGATGAATACTACATAAGACCATATAAGGAAGGACCACATAGGTAAGAGACAATGAAGCTACAAAGTAAAGATTGCAAGGATGTCCCATGTTTAAAGCAGGGTAACTCAAGCAGCCAATCTCACACTTCAATGGTAAATTAGCTCAAAAGCTTGGATGCTTAGTAATCATGGGAAAGACCTGTACTAGTGACCCTAAGAGTATCATAGAGACCTTCCACATGAACCTTAGGTGGATACCCAAAGGTTGTCGAGCAAAATTGAACTTTAAAAGGTTAAAATATATCGAATTGACTAGTTTGATCGATCAAAAGTGAATTGATCAATCAAGCATAATAGTCTCTGAACCCAAAACCACTCAATCAATAGAAAGTTCATGGATCGATTGATCAAAATGGTGTTTTGTCAAAGAACCATTTGATCGAACAAAGTCTGCTCAATTGATTGAAGTTTGATCGATCGAAAGTGGCTCGATTGATCAAATTGTCCAGATAGCATAAAATCTTTCTAATTTGGAATTTGCAATGGTTAGATTTTTTACTATAGGGAACTTCTCTATAAGGTTTTTGAACATTCTATAAATGAAGATGTCCTCCCAATATCTGGAAAACAATTCTATTATCAAAAAGGTGAAACCTAGGTCATTTTCTTATTTAAAAATCTAAAAAATTGTGTAAGGCAAAAACAAATGACCTTGAAGCTCAAAAACCTTGTTAAATGTGAGTTAAGGTCATGCAACCTAGCTTTCTTATCCAAAGTTAAACCTATTGGAAATCTTGGAGAGCATTCTTAATTGGTGAATCATCATCTATCTACAAAGAAGTGGTCTCTCCACCAAATAAGTTTTTATTGACATATCTACTTGAGAAAGAGGTCTAAGCAACTACAATAAATCTTTAAATCTATACCATTAAGGGTATCTATCGGAGTCACTACACAAGTGTGCACTCATCAGAGTCATCGAGTGTGAATTGCGCACGAAAGTGTCCATCGGAGTCACTGGACACATACCCTTCCATTGGAGTCACTAGGAGTGGAATTTGTCATGTCCATCGAAGTCACTGGGAGCGGATTTTGTCATGTCTATCGAAGTCATTGGACACATTAGCTTCCATCGAATTCACTAGGAGCAGATTTTGTCATGTCCATCGAAATCACTAGACACGGGCACATCCATTAGAGTCACTGGGTGCAAACTTACAAGGCAATTGAATTATCACTAAACTTGTAAGTGTTTTAAGTTTGGTTGATTTTCTTGTATTTAGATTATACGGAGATAATCTAATAAAAAAATCCAAACAACTCAAGGAAGAGTTTTTCAAGAGTGGAGTAGGGACCAAAGGGTCACCGGACCACTATAAATTTGTGTATTTAAGTGGTTACGATTGTGTGCCTCAATTACTTGTGTTGTATTGGCTATTGCATATCTAGCTTATATAATCGTGTATGTTGGTTTATGTGCTAAGTAGTCAAATTAGCTAGAATTTAAATAAAGTCAATTTATAAAATTGAATCAAGTGATTGCGTTGAATAATAAAATTGAGGTAAGTAATTAAAATTAAAAGAGATCCTATTCACCCCCTCTAGGATCAATTTGAATTTAAAAGCCCCAATATTTGATTTAAAGATTGAATATAACAACCCGGACCCTTAAACATTTGATATGGCATTCGGAAAGGAAGGCATGTCCACTACATGACCACCATATTTTGATGGCACAAACTAGGCCTACTGGAGGGTTTGGATGAGGCTCTTCCTTAAAGCAGAGGATGTGAACATTTGGAACTTAATAATCTCCGGATGGTCAGCTCCTAAAGATAAAGAAAGTAAAGATTACACTAAAGGTGAGAAGACGTCTTCTAATGCAAATTACAAAGTCTTGAATATCATTGTATATGTGGGTAGTGTAGCAGAGTTTAGGAGAATCTGCAACCTTGAAACTGCCAAGATGCATGGGATCTCCTTGAGATGGCCTATAAAGGAACCACTATGGTGAAGCTATCTGAGCTTCAAATGTTGGCCACAAATTTTGAAAACAATCAAGATGGAGGAAAATGAACTATTTATTGACTTCTACACCAAACTTTAGGACATTATTAATTCAATGTGGGGTCTCGGTGAGGTTGTACCTGACTCAAAAGTAATTAAAAAAATATTAGGTCTCTTCTTGAGAGATTCTATCTAAAGGTGACAGCAATAGAAGAAAGCAAAGATATTGATTCTATTAAGATAGAAGAATTGATATGTTCCCTTCAAACTTTTGAATTAAAACTCCAACTTGTCAAAAACAATATAGCTCTTAAGTTAAACGAACCCAATATGAGGAGGAATTCAATGACTCATCAAAAGATTCATACTTTTCTCTCAAAAAAGCGACCCACTTGTGTCTAGAGTAGTCATCAACCACAACTAGGAAGTATCTTTTTCCACTAATGCTCTCAGTCTTGGTGGAACCCACTAAATCCATATGAAGCAGTTCCAAGGGTCTTGATGTTCCTAATTGTGTCACTTTCTTATGGACTACTCAAGTTTGTTTTCCAAGTTGACATCCACTACAGATGGGATTTTCTAAAATGTCAAGTTTAGGAAAACCATTGACTAGATCCTTTTTGCTTAGATTAGACAAGTCCTTAAAGTTCACATGACCTAGCTTTTGATGCCAAAGGTTTGTCTCTTCACTCATGTGAGATATAAGGCATGCATTTGAGGTTCCAAAATCTATAATATAACAGTTGTCACTAGTTCGGATACCTCTCACAAGGACTTCCTCACTTCCCTTGTCTTTGATCTCACAACCATATTTTTCAAAACTAACTACATAGCCTAAGTCACATATTTGACTTATGCTTAGAATGTTATTCTTTAATCCTTGAACCCAAAGAACATTTGTGAGTTTGGGAAGTTCGAGTGTCTCAATTATACCACAAGCAACAATTTTGGCAGTGTTCCCATCACCAAATGAGTAATTCCTTCTTGTCCTTCCATAAAGTGGTTAAACAAGGATCTATCCTCAATCATATGTTTGGAGCACCCACTATCTAGATACCATCTAGATGTTTTACCAGCTCTAAGAGCTATGTGAATGACAAACCATTTTCAATCATCTTTCTTGACCCATGTCTTTTTTACCTAAACTTGTTTGGGTTTAAGGTTCTTGAGCTTTTCTAACTCAATTTTTCTTTTTAAATTCATTTATTTAATCTTTTGGAATGATTCTTTTTCCCTTAGTTTCTTTTCTTTATCCTTTTCCTTTTTAGTTGAATCTCTTGCTGAATTTTTCAATCATTAAGACTTTTCCTACACTTAAACTTCATGTGTCCCAGAAGACCACAATAATAGCATGTGATTTAGGGACCCCTAAAAGTTGAGGCATGATATTGGACACCTTTCAGGTTTAACCTCTTCCTTCCCTTTTGGTATAAGGAGGTCACTTATTTACCAAACAAGGTGGGCTGTTTAGAAGTCGAAGCTTCTAACACGACTTTTCCTTTTTCTACATAGAAAGGACCCTTTTAGGCATAAGCCATCTTAGATCTTCTTATAGGTTCTTTGGAGGAAGCTTTTACCTTCTCCTTACCTTTAACAAAGGTAATTCTTGCACCTTTGGGTTGGCATTGAAACATCATATTCACATCCAAGGCCTTTTTTATCCCCCACTCTCTTTTCCCATTGTAGGCATTCTTTTAAATTGTGTGTTACCTTGGGTAAGGAGGTTTATTTATTTTCTTTTATGTTCTTTGAGGATTTTAACTACATTTTGTTAAGTATTTTACCTTTCCTATAAGTCTGACATTTAAAACTAAGAGTTTTCTCATTTCTTCTTTTTCCTTAGAAATAAAATATTTATCTTCTTTTAATTAATTTTCTAAGGATTTTACTAACTATTTTAGTCTTTCAATTTCTTAAGTTAGTTTGTTGTTTCTTTAATTGAGTCAAGTTATTCTATAGCTTCATTTGGAGAATCTAAGTTTTGTACTTTTCCCAATAATTCCTTATTCTCATTTTTAAGCTTAGAATTAGTTTTTGCTAATTCTTTGCAATCCAAATAAAGCTTGTTGAAAGATTCTTGAAGGTCTTCACCTTCATCATCGCTTTCTCCTTCACTACATGAGCTCTCTATAGGAAGCTCGGTGAAGGCAACAAAAGCTTTATTACACTGGGATGAGTCATTTTCACTACTTAAAGACTCATGATCAGACTCATCAAAGTCTTCATCCCACGTGGCAGCCATAGCTTTGTTCTTAACTTTATTTTTCAGTTTGTTGGCACAATCCGTCGCCAAATGACCATACCCATTGCATTCATAGAATTTGAGTCATTTTTTAATTCTTTTTCTTCATGATCTTAGAGTTTTTATAAAATTTCCTAAACTTCATAGTCGTAAAAGAAAATTCCTCATCGGACTCCTCATCCTAACTAGAAGTTTCCTCACCTTTGAGAGAAACCTTTTTCTTGCTAATAGGTCAAGTTTTAGCTCAAAAGTTTGTATTGACGTTCTTCTACTTTAATTGTGTCTATGTCCTTGCTCTCTTCAATGGTAGTTACCTTAGGGTGGAACCTTTCAAGGAATAATTTAAGGATTTTCCTAAGAGGCAGGAACACTCTCTCTAAGCCTCTCATAGAGTTGATAACATCTTAGAGTTTAGTGTGTAAGTTAATGAAATTATTCCATACTTAGTGCCTCGAAAGTCACGATGAGCATTTGAAGCTTAAATTGCTTCACAATGCTTGTACCCTCAAGGGTAATCTCAAGAAGCTTTCATGCTTCATGAGCAGTTTCAAGGCTACAAATCCTCCTAAATTCCTCATGACTTATAGCACACACAATTGCATTTAGTTCCTTATAGTTAGTTTTATATGCATTCTTATCTTTTGTGTCACAATCTTTTTCTTTCTTGGTTGTGAAGAACAAAGTTCCACAAACCCAAGTCTATTGCCTTGAGGAACACTATCATCCAAGCTTTCCAATAAGCATAGTTTGTGACATCGAAAAATGGCGGCCTAACAGTCGAATATCCTTTGTCCTTGGAGGCCATAGGGTGATTTTGGGATCTAGGTAAGATCTAGCTCAGGATGTTAAGCCCAATATAGAGCTTTTAGGTATTTTGTATTGTTAATGTATATTATAAAACTTGTAAGTACATGTAGTAGGACTTTTTGTATAATTTGTATATTCATGTAAGTCCAAGGCTATGTCCGGTCAAGCTTTAAGAAGATGAACTCAAATGCCGAGATGACCACAAGCTTCAGAGACTCAAACATTTGTTGAAGAACTTCAAGTCTCAAGAGCAAATTTCCTCAAGAAGCCAACAGTGTGCTTAAAGGTAAATCCAAGGGTATTGGTTTGTAAGTGAGCATTGGGAATGAACCATAAGTCAAAAAACACTTAATATGATGTGTTAAACATAGACCCAAACCCAATAAAAAATTCTCATAACATAGACCTTGAAAAAGATAGGAAAAATCACAAATATGTTGAAACAGGGCATTAGGACCAGTCATGAGGTTTTCTGGACCAGTCATGAAGGTTGGATAGGTCCCAAGAAAAAATAGGACCGGTCCTAAGGTTTTCTAGACC
Source organism: Platanus orientalis (assembly GCA_025762735.1). NCBI lineage: Eukaryota > Viridiplantae > Streptophyta > Magnoliopsida > Proteales > Platanaceae > Platanus > Platanus orientalis. Next base: position 7,973 of record JAOXJP010099729.1, on the reverse strand, counting down.
CATCCAAAGGTTTAGACAGGTACCTGAAAAAGCAGGACCAATCTAACAGAAAGGCTTTTTCTTTATGCCCCACCTGTCTAAGGTCAAGACCAATTAGGGGAAAAGGTGAGACTAGTCCAGGTAAAGTTGGGACTAGTCCTAAGTGGAAAATTTGAATTTTCTAAATCTATAAGTTGGCTCTAACAGCTAGTTTTTTTACCATAATAATAAAGACGTTGAGAGCTTTAAGAGTGCTCTTTTACACTCTATAAATAGGAGAATAAGCCCATTGGTTTAACAAGACATATGAATGATTCTATAGTCAAAATCTTATGTAATCAAGCCAAAGTGAGAGCTTGTGAGCTTATGAGTTAGTTTCCAATTGGTCTATCACCTTGAGAGCCATTCTCATAGCTAAACATTGTCTAAGGTCTTAAGTTAGCTTCCCAAACAACTTAGTTATATTCTTTGGAAGCACAAGGGTTGGTTTACACAGTCACATAAGCCTACAAAAGAGACAACACGAATCAAGGAAGGAGCCTTCATTCCCCACAACTTCAACTAAGGTAAGCAGCCTTCATTGGACCCACTGGAGGCAGATTCTTGTGAAGCATTTGTCAAAGCCGAGTGCATAGTCCATCAGAGTCATTCGATAGAGTGTGCCCACCAGAGACACTAGGAGCGCATCTATAAAGCAAAGGATTCCATGGATACTTATAGGTAAATTTCAGCTTAACTATGTTCTCCTATAATAGTTTTTAGAACTATTTATAAAAATATAAAGGCTCAAGAGTGAGCCAATTGGATAATGGACGTAGGCCTAGATCGTGCGTTCTTGTGTTTGCTTTGTTTTTCATTAGTTTATCTTTTAAGCAAACTCTAAAGTGGAACTAGTTTCCATTCCCCCACTCTATTATAGGAAACTATACATAATGACAGAGTCTCGTGGAACACTAGCATTTGCTTGCTAATATATTTAAGTTCTTGTTTGTATTATGACTTAAATAAATTATAGAGGACATAGTTTGTTTTAGTTGCTAATAATTCTATTGCATTCTAAGTTAAATTCTAAGTAAATCAAAAGATGGTCAAATTGAAAAGGAATTTTAAATAAGTCTAGTGATCCTATTCACCCCCCCCCCTAAGATCTTCATATCACCATTTCGGGATTTTCAAGAGTAACCCACTCTTAAATCAATTGAAATTCTAAGTTTGATGTCTAGCAATCCTAGAGGGGAGAGGTGAATAGGATTATACCAATTTTTAAAATTCTTTCATAGTTGACCCCACTTGATTTAACCAATTAATAGTGTGCAACACTTACATGTCTCAACTAGCCTAAATTAGTGAGTGTGTTCTTATTTATCCAATTCAATCCAAAGATGATATATTTGAATAAAAGAAATTGAACAATAAATATAGGCAAAAGCACACCACACAAGAGACACGATTTAAAATGGTTCATCCAAATCTAAGCCAACGTCTACTATCCCAAAAGCTCTTCACTGAACCTACTTAATTTTTATTAAAAGTCACACTATTACAGGAAACTTAAGAAACCCAAGAGTATATGTGAACTCTAGTCACTAACAATACACACTCAGTGTCTCCTGTAAGTGCAATCAAACCTCCGATGTCTTCGATAAAGACTTAATAAAATGAACAATAAAGAAGGAATGTAATTCCTAGGTTTTTGTGCCTCTAAGTTGGCTAATTTAAAAATTAAATCATTGATTAATATTCCACAAAATATATAAATAGGAGGAATATTAATTTAATGAAAATGCCTCTCAATGAACTAATACTCCTATGGTGATCAGTCATAATTCCTTCAAATATAATTAACAATGAGGAATTAATTCTCAATTAATTGCCTTTTGATGTAGGATGATTTTATTATTAAATTCAGATTTAATATGACCTCTTAAATAGGTGAATATGCCTATAATGTGCAGCAACTCCAGAGAATTAAATAGGATTCGAATTACCTCTTTTCGATACTAACTCTTAGAGCTTTTAGCAGTTTCAAAGGATTGAACCCCTATGCACGATCCTCTTCCTTGATAAATGTTTCAATCACATTCAAGGATCATGGATAAACTCACCCAATCAATAGATAAGAGAGAACACTCTTCGTCTTCATGTAAACACAAACCCTTATCTTTTTTTGTGAGAAATCAAAATAAGTACATTCAAAGTTTAAGACTTGGTTATTGCGAGGGTTTGATGCCCTTATATAGCGAATTGAAGAACCCTAATTGATTGGGAGCATAACGGTCAAAAAATCCTACAAATGTGGAAGGATTTCACATAAAATTAACCAAGATTTTCCAAATTTTATCGCCTAGTATCAATCCTAAAAATGTTGGGATTGATCCTAGGTCTCAGGGATCGATCCTAATTTTCCTGGGATCCTTGAATTCCTGTGATCAATCCTGGAAGCCTAGAATTTCTTAGTGAGTGCCTAAGCACTATGGATTTGATCTCGAAAGAGTCCATATCAATTCCAAACCTCTGGAACCTACATAAGGCCCTCTAGAATCCCTCATTATGGTCTTTTACTATATATTTACAAATATAAATAAATTTAAGACCAAAATGGATGAGTTTACCATTCTAAGTCCATGGATGGTCTTTTAAGAAAACCTAGGCTTGGTTTAGTCAACACACTCACACTCACACAACTTACCTTCAATTTTACCTTGATACCCTTGTGTAGCTCTGAAGGATGACATGTTGAAGCTTGTGTCCTTACTCTTGAGAATTCTTTAGATAATCTTGTGAAACACATGTCTCTTCTTTAGTAGGTTCATCTCCAGTCTTCTATGTAGCACATTAACTATGAGTTGACTTGGACTAGGACCTACAAATTCACTGTAAATATCACATTACAACCTAAGATTCTACTATAAGCTCAATTACTTACACTCGTTTGGCATGGAATTGACAATACATTCAACACCAACTATTCTAAATTTCTAATACTATATGATGTACTTTTAGCATCAAATATGAGGCGAAACTTGTTGTCTATACCCTTATTATAACATAAGGGGGTTGATATTAGGTTTAGGACTAGAAAAGTGACTATTGGGCAACATGGAAGAATTATGTTAAAGGTGTTAAGTCATATGCGACATATTTTTTAAGCATTAATAATAAGACGTCTTCTTTTGCTTATTTTCTACCTTCTTGATTAATGATGATGCTTATACTTTCCCTCAATACTTGGGCATATCAATAAGGATAAAATTTCTGTGATGTGTGCTACTAGTTTGTTACCTAGAATAAATATAGATTTTGATAAATGTGAACCTTGCCTGAGAGGAAAAATGTCAAGATTGCCCTTTGAAAAAAGTAAAAAGTGCGAAGAACTTTTGGAGATAGTACATTATGATGTAGGTGGACCTTTTAATGTTAAAACATTTAGGGGAATGAAATATTTTATTAGTTTTATAGATGAGTTTTCTAGATATGGACATATTTATTTAATTAAAAAAAGTCAAAAGTTTTTTCAAAATTTCTAAGAATACAAATTAGATGTAGAAAATCAATTAAGAAGAAAAATAAAAATATTAAGAAGTGATAGAGGAGGTGAATATTTATCTTCCTTGTTTAATGATTGTTATAGAGCAAACGGAATAAAGCGCCAACTCACCATGACCTATACACCACAACAAAATGGTGTAATAGAACATAGGAATAGGACATTATTAGACATAGTATGGTCAATGATAAACCATTCCAACTTAGCAACTCATTTTCCAGGTGAAGCATTGAATACTACAACTTATATATTTAATAGAATTCCTAAAATGATAAATACGTTGACACCTTATGAGATGTGGACTGGTAGGAAACCAAATCTATCAAATTTAAAATTTTAGGTGTATGCGGCTTATGTTTGGATCCCAAAACAACAAAGAAGCAAATTAGATAATAAAAGTGTAAGGTGTCATAAGTTATCTAGAAAATTCTAAGGGACATAGATTCATACCATAAATCAAATATTATAGAAATGATATATCATAGGGAGCTAGAAAATAGCAACCCTCCTCAACTATAGAATACAAACAAGCAGCAACTTGGAGTCCAAGGAGTCTACATCCAAGTCGCCAGCCCCTCAATAAATATCTATGCTTCACATGTTTGGGCGAGACTTTTCATTCACTTCCCTTTCTCTCTTGCTCTCATGCATCATCTTCTCCAATAGCCTTTAAGTCACAAATCTAAACTTCTATTCATCCTCTTCAAGAAGGCTGGAAGTCCTCAAACCTCTGCATGATTCAAGGAAGACAACAAAGGGGCACAAGAACTAGGGATTAATGGCTATGGGTAGGTGAGTTGATGTTTGTATGCATGCCTTTCCTGAATACAAGTTGTGTAAAGGGCTTGAATCAGAGGTTTGTTGCCTTAATAATGGCATAAGTAATTAACAAGCCTTCTAAGGAAGGTTTGGAGTAAATTTTCCCCACAAAATAAATAATAAACCAGCTACTAACAACTGGGTAATTTGAACACCTTATTTCTAAACAAGGCAATGAAATTTGGCATTACAAGCACAATTCTTTTGCTCATTTATCCTTTCAACTTGAGCATATGTGAGAAAGCCTGTCTCTTTTGAAAATAGTACCACTTCAAAGTCTTTATGTTCATTACCAGTAATATCTGTTCACCTTCTGAGTCACAAAGAAGATATGAACCACTTAAATAAGATTTATCCATAACATATGAACCTACCCATTTTGGATTGAACTTTCCTATTTTCTTTCTAGAGATGAGCAGTTTGGCCATTAACACTAGGTCACCAATGATGAATGACCTTGGCTCGACTTTTCTATTGTAAGTGATTGCCACACGAGCTTGGTATAGTTACAAACTCTATTGTGCCTTCAGAAGAGTTTCATCGAGTCCTTCAAACTCTACTAGTTATACTTTGGCACTATCTTCTTCAATTAGCTCCTCTTGTATCGTGACCCCAAGTGAGGGATTTGGATTTCAATGGGAAGGGCTACCTCATCTCCAAAAACCAGCGAATATGGTGTTGCCTATATTGAAGTTCTATACGTGGTCCTACATCTCCAAAGAGCTTCTAGTAACCTTTCATGCCAATCTCTCTTATTCTTGGAAACTGTCTTCTTGAGGATTTTCACCAGAGTCTTGTTAAAGGGTTTAGACAATCCATTTTCTTAGGAATAATACCTAGAAGAGTGGTCCAACTTGATGTTGTATTTAGTTATCAGCTTTTGGACTTTTGAGATCGCAAAAAGTTACCCGTTGTCTATAATGATTCCGTTGGGGAGTTTGAATCGATATATAATGTGAACCTATGTCTACATACTTGATTTCTATTAAGGGAATTGCTTAGGCCCATGTAAAGAAATAATCATTGGAAAACAGGATGTAAACATGTCCCTTAGATAACGAAGGGTTGATCAGACCTGTGTACATTCCCCAAGCTACAACTGTCCAAGAGCATGTTGTCGCGTGAAGGGGCTCTATTGGTTGATGCTTGAAGTTGTTGTGTAGCTGTCAGACTTAGCATCATCAAGGCAATCACTAACCATGGTTGGCCAATAATACCCCAAACTCTTCAATTGTATATGTAACTTTGGCCCTATTTGGTGAGCTCCATACACATCCACATGAACTTTGGCCATAGCTTGAGGCAAGGCATTTTAACATAATTCCATCCATGAAAATCCTATAAAGAGTTGATCATCCTACCTATATAATGAATTTGAGCCAGAATCTTCTGATTTCATTTCTCTTAACTGGATCTTTGGGTTTCCTTTGGTCTATAAAAAAACTTGATAAAGAGACTTCTCCAAGCTTGTTCTTCATCATCCTATGATTGATTAAACTGTCCCACTTCCTTGATTTTTGTGGAACAGAATTGGTTTTGTTCCTCTTGGAAAGTGTAAGTATGAGCACTAGAATCAGCCCTCGCCGCACCGCGAGGTGGAGTTCCCATTTGAGGGAAGTGACATGTTTGCCGCAATGATGCGAGGGAAAGCTTTAAATGCACGGGTGAGTGTACCGCATCTTCAACGAGACTAAATAGTCTCATGATCTGAGAAAATCTGTAGCATGGCTACATGATCCCAATTCCCCTAAAGGAATTGGATCTAATGTGAGAGATGGTGCATATTGCCCTAATAATCTTATCAAGCCGTGTGTGGCTTTGCACCCTCATGAACGAGAAGAAGTTTCCACCGATCATGGGGGTATAATTAAACACCTTGAGGGGATTCTTTGAGAGAATCTCTCTATATGGTATACCGGATATCGCACATGGGTTCAGGGTTTGATTACATCTAGGGAAGGTTTTACGCACCCTGGCCCGCTCGTTCTAATAACGGTTACCTACTTTACTGCATCAATGTAGTGTCTATATGGTAGATAGTTTACATCTAATTGGGGATTTGCATCCCTATATGATCGATGTAATGGGTCTATGTTCTGCCAAGAGTTGTCAAGGTGGATACGTATCCTGACAAGAGCTGTTAAAGTGGATATATGGGCTACCAAGAGCTGCTCAAGTGAGTCTGCGTGCTGCCAAGAGCTGCTAAGGTATGTCTATGTAGATTGCTCTTATCGTTTTATTTTGCAATAGATGAGTTTGGGCCCATTTAGGGTTGCCCAATGTCAAGTGCTTGGTCTAAATGAATAGTCTAAATGAATAGCTCATATGCACTTTCATATAATGGGACTTAGGGAAAAGCCTGATTGCCCCCCTCAAGTATATGTGGGCTGCTCATTTGGGCTTACACAAGTTGACTTATCTAAGTCCCCCAAACATGACATTATCCGTTCATAATGAAGCACATTTTATGGGCTGTCTAAGTACATCCATAAGGATTCATGGGCTTGAAACCCAAACAACTTCATTCAAGGATGTATGTGGGCAGCACATAATGCCACAATTCTCAAATAATAAAAGACTTCTCTCAAGCCTTGAGGGGAGCTCAAGTGTCGCTCTGATTGTGTCAAGAGCAACCAAAGGACATCTATGTACACAATGATGCAATCCCAAGTTCTAAGTATGCAAGAAAGCACATAAAATGATACAATCTATCTCAAAACATGGTTGCCTTGAGTTGCATATACATTGCATGCCCGAGTTGGTCCTCTCATCCTCGCATATTCAGGATTTCCTAACCCACTAATCTATATGTACAAATATATCACTTTGCATGCAAAATGATTGGGTGAAAACCCATGTAAGTCCCTCTAGAGGGATTGCTCATGGCCTAGGGAAAAGAGGCATCAAAAATGGCCTAACATATAGGATTCCTGGGGATGTTTGGGTACAAATTAGAGCCCTGGAGCATCCCCGGATTTGGTTGTTCCCCATTCGGCTGTTTCAGAATAGCCGGATCTGGGTTGTTCCAGAGGGTCATTTTGCTCCTATTTCTCTTGAATTCGGCCAGTGTTTTGGCCAGCCTTTAAGCTCAATAAATTACTTCTCATGGGGCAAAAATCACCATGAAAAATCATCTATGCATCAAGCACATGAACATATAAAAATATGAAGAATATGAAAATCATATAAAAAAATTCAGCAAGTAAGAAAACAAAGCATGCATATTTCATATTCCAATTAAAAATGTGAACAAGATAGCATAAAAATATGTATAGATCTATGTAGAATGACATGCTTATGATCCAAATTCATTTGTAGAACTCTTGACTAGAACATGACAAGGTTATTCAAGAGATCTACATGAATCTGTGCAAGAATATGACAATATGATCATGAATATGAACATAAAACATCATAGATCATTGAATATAATAATCAAACAAGTAGATCTATGAAATTAAAGGATCAAAACATGTAGGATCATAAAATCAAGCTTATGGGAGCCTGTTTTGAACAAAAGTGAGCAAGAACCCTCGTGGATTCAACCAAAACCGATTCCATATGGTAGTTTTGGGTGAATCCACGTAGTCCTTGTAATGAAAATAGAAATATGTAAATCCTTTGAAGG
>JAOXJP010099718.1:0-14432 GCA_025762735.1 Platanus orientalis | reverse complement strand
TTGGTTTTTTTTTTTTTTTTTTTTTTTTTGTGGATCGGATGATCCATGACGATCCAGATTTGGATCAGACAATCCATGTGGAATCGCAAACGGCAGGTCCAATCCTTGATCGTCTGAGTTTTGAAACCATGGGGGCTATTCACTTGAAGGAGACCATATTTTAAACTAAAAAGAAAAAATATCCAATTTTAAATAAAGAAATAAGAACTAAAAATTGCTATGGTGACCACTTTTGGACCTGAATGTAAAATTCAATTTCCCATTTATTTCAATGTCAAAACCCTGTGTGTCACAAATTTTAAAAAAAAAAAAACATAAAAAATTAGAAAACTAAACAAAAGGGTAAGAGTTGGTATGTAATCATTGCAGACAGATGGAATCACTTTTCACACCACAATATCTCAGTAAAGCTGTCCTAGAAATATGTAAAAATGGATTACCACAAAATCCTGGTATTCCACTATGTTGCTGACATAGTTACGACTGACTGTGACTTTCAGAATATACCTGCAAGTTTTCACGCAAAAAAAATTCTTGAGGTTTCATTAGTTATTCATTATCAGAAAATAAATAAATAAATAAAAGCCTTCCAAACTTGGCAAAATTGCACCAATGATTATCAGATTAGAGTAATGGTCAAGGACAGCACAATTAAACAAATAAAAATTGAGCACGATGATTGGTGTTTTTTTTTTTTTTTTTTGAGGGGGGGGAAGGTGTAGTTTTTTGGTTATGTAGCTATCATTGCTCCCTTTGTACATTTTAGGGACTCTTAAAAGAGAAGAAGAAGAAGAATTGATCATAATGATTAAAAGTGCACCCATGGCACTCGTTAAGGTATAACTTATAGCATTTTTAGTAAATCACAGTATTACAGCTTTCACATCAATGATTGGATACAATATATATCAATGATTAGATACAATAATAACAATGCCATTATTACTCTTCCAGCACTGATTATTGGATTATAGGAGAATTGATTCCATCCAGCATGGGAAAGATAAAAAGAAGGATGACTCAAAAAATGAAAACAATCCAAGGTAGAAGGTTACTCTCACACGAGGGATCACTTCAGATTGGAATCAACTTAACACCCACCCACAAACTTGTTGGCATGAATCCCCTTTTGACACAGATCTGATGGTTAAAAGGAGAGCTCTTGCATGAGGTATCTTCACTACTACTATCAAAGGAAAAAGGGTACATTTCTGATTCAATTAGGGTGCTTTCACATGAGGTGTGGGTTTTTCCCAATGGACTGGTATCCACTTATCACCCACAACCAACCTTGTATTCATGAATCCTGTCTGACACCAATCAGACATTTAAAAAGCAACACCTCACATAAGGACACCTTCATAGAATCAAGAATTAGAAGGGTAAATAAGTTATTTTAAGCATTTTTAATGCATAAATCATCGTTTAAACAACTTTTTCTTGGTAGGCTTATTGAATTACCTAGGGCTTGTCACATGAAGGCCAGGCCCTGGCTCAGTTCAGGCTCGTGAAGGTAGGCTCAAGCTCGGCTCACCAGAAAAAAAAAGGCCCAACAGCCTAATGGTTCATTAGCCTAATTTGTTTTATTAGAACATTAGTTCAAAACCCGTCTTCACCTACTTACCTATCAAAAAAATTTATTATAAAATTATTAACTAAACCAAGCTCTTAATGAGCCGAGCTTTTAGCGAGCCGAGCTTAGTGAAGCTCGGCTCAGGCTCACTTAATAAACGAGCTTAGATCAAGGCTCAGGCTTGGCTTTTAATGATACGAGCTCCGAGTGGACCCAAGCTAGCTCGGCTCACTGACAACCCTAGAATTACCCCTGAAATTTGGTATTTTGCACCTTAATGAGTGCCTTACGGGCTCCCACTATCACGACCTATGGAATTGATGTAGATAATTTTTTAACCATACAAAAGATTACATCAAAGAATGACAATCTAATATGCTTGCAATTATAATATAATGAGCAAGCAATTCATATAATGACCAGAAGTGTAACTGGACAGAAACTATGAAGTGACCAGTTGCATGTTAGACCAGTTCAAAAAGCTTGCAACAAGAACATACCAACAATGAAAGCATGGTTTCAAGTATCGATAAGTATCGGTATCGATGGGAGGTGATACGATATCCCTCTAGTTTAAAAACATAAGTGTATCACCAATGCATATCGACATATCGATACGTATCGTTACTCTTTTTGTTATATAAAGGGTCAGTTTTGGGGTCGCTACTGTATCGATACAAGTATCAACATCCGACCTCCCATTATTGCCCCTCACTAAAAATCACTTCAAAACCCCTCTTTTCTTCAATTTTTTTGTAAATCAAGCAACAAAAACCAAATCTAGGACTCCACTTCAGTCCATTTGAGTGAAAGACATGTATCTGGGCTGGGATTAAAAGGATAAGCTGAAATCTCAAAAATTGTGAAAAACTTTGGTAAGTCCCTTATTTTAACTTCAATCATCTTAGATTTTATATATGTTATACATATGGAAAATCTATACTTCTATGGAGTTGAAAATAATTTTCAGATAATAAAAATACTTTTTTTGAAAAATTAATGTAAAAAAATTAAAATAAATGGGCATTTGCTTGGTTTGATTTTTTTAAAGAGGTACTACAGCCCATGATCTACATAATACATTAATTTGGTACATTTTTAAAGAAACAATATTTATATATTAAATAAATAATACTGAAAAATGACAAAATTTTGAAAAAAAAAATACAGTAAGTATCGTAGAACACATTGAAACATACTGTATATGTTTCTGTTAATTCCATTGTGTTTTTCCATAATTTTTTATTTTTCATATTTCTAATTAAAAATTACCAAAAATAATAAAAAAATTCTAAAAATTAAAGTAAACATGGTAACATATTGAACCATACTATGTATGTTTTGTTGTGTTATATTGTGATCTGCTTCTTTTTTTTTGAATTTTCACACATTTTTTCAAAAAGATTTATTTAAAAAAAAAAATTTAAATACAATAATGGTAGATCTGTTCATGAGTTTTGGTGTGTTAAAATCCAAGTATACATCATGTGAAGTTAGAGAAATTTTGTGTTATAAGTATATAATGATATACTAATTATAACATTTCCTAAAGTTTCATTAAAAAAAAAAATTCCAAGGTTTCCATTTTATCTCCATAGTTTCCATAGGCGACAACGTATGTCATGAGGATGTCAATTTCCCCAACCATCAAAGAAGGTTATTTTTTATATGTAATGATTGTTGTGTGCATTAGTGTTTATTCTATCATATCTTAAAATTTCATCAAAAATCCCAACTTTAGTGTTTCCATCGTTTCCCTATTTTTTCAAAGTTTCCCGAGATTCGTTGATACATCTGTATTCATGGGTACCAATACATATTGCAATACCAATACTTTAAACCTTCAGTGAAAGCATTATAGTATTATGTCAAAGGCTCGGAGAAGTCTAAATAATAAACAAAATTATGCAACCCAAAAAGGGTATTATTCAATAAGCATTCTTACATGTTATTATAGAAACTCTAAGCAAATAAATAGTATTATACAATTCATTATAAAATATATTATACGAGCTCCAAAAAATAGTAATAACAGCTAGTGTTAGACAAATCAAATTTAAATCCTACTTAAAACATATGTTCACCCCGCTGTATGACTCATGGCAATTCAACAGTAGAAAACTCAAAAATATACGTTCCTTTCATATATTTCTCTAGGCACATCAATATTATACAAGCTCAGAAAAAAAAAAAAATGATAGACAAATCAATGGATTTCCTACCTAAGCCTCACATTGACCCCATTGTATGACTCATATGGCATTTCAACAGTAGAAAATTCAAAAGGATATGTTTTCCTTTCATATATTTCACCAGGCACATCAAGTTCACGCACTGCGCATGAGAATAATAAGCATTAGAGACAAATTAATACCCACCACTAGTTGATAACAAGTCAAATAAAGCAGCAACCACTATCATACCAAAAGAATTCATGATGAGAATGATGTTCAGCATACAGATTAGACTACTACCAAAAGCGAAAAAGAACTTTTTTTTTTTGGTCATCCAAGTTTTTCTCCTACTCATTGTTGAACAATGTCATGTTGATCACGGAAGCTTGTTTTTAAAGTAACATAAATTAGATTAAACTAAGAGGCATTTTAAAACCCTACCACAACAATCTATCCCTACAGACCATGAGCCATCTGAAGCCACTAAGGTTCAAGAAGTGGCGCATGAAGACGTTGTTGAAGACAAGATGCAGTCCGAGGAGGCAAGTGTGCCACAAGTTGACAATGTGTTTCCCTCTTCCAAGATACATCCAATGTTACTGCCCCAACTAGCTGAAGGCCTCCAAGTTGACGTGTTCATCATCCTCTTTGGGAAGCCTTCTCCAACAAGTTTGTGGTCGAACTTCTTCCAAGCTGGGGAGATTGATGCAAGAGCATATTATGTAAAGAAAAAGAATCTTGAAGACCATGGATAGGTCTTGGGATTTGTCCAAGTCGTTACGAGTGTTGTAGGTTGAGTTTTATTTGTAATTAGGTCTTTTATTAGCCAGTGGGTTTTTTACGAATTATTTTATCTTAGGAGTCTTCAATGTACGGAAACAGCCTCTCTGCTTGCAGGGGTAAGGCTGCGTACATCTGACCCTCCCCAGACCCCGCAGTGGTGAGAGCCTCATGCACTAGGACTGCCCTTTTTTTTAGTCTTCAATGTAATAAGGTTAGAGTTTCCAATAGTTTTAAGGAATTTTGAGTTTCACAACCAAACAGTTTTTGGCTTAATTTTGGACTGTTAAATCAGCCAAAAATGGGGCCCACAGCCATAGTCGTACAGCCCAAGAGTTGTGCCTAATTAGAAATATTTTTAAGATTCCCTGTGGGGCCCATCACCCTTGGAAAACAGCCCTATAAATTAGGTTAGTTTTAGAATTCTTTTAGAATCAAAGTGGGGCCCATTTCAGTTTAGTCAACAGACCCTAGAGTCCTTATATTTTAGGAGTTTTATTTTATAGGAATCTTATCTTATTTCAGTAGTTGATTTAGTTTAGGGAAGTTGGTCAAAGAAAATGTCCTATATCTAGGAAATCTTATTAGATTAGGATTCTTTTTTGTAAGCTTTGTAATGTCTATAAAAGGCACCTTACGTTTTCAATAAAGAGTAGGTGATTGAATATGAAAATTTGAGATTTGAATTTGAATTTGGTGCTTGGTGGGTGTGACCCAGCCTATCACCTCCCTCGTGGGTAGAGTCATGGACTTCCCAAGATATCTCCTCCTTTCTCTTCTCCCACGAGTGAATGCACTCTTTCTTTCCCCCATCGATTTCTCTCTCCTCTCCTCTATTCTCTTCTCACGGGTAATTATTTTCATCCCTTTCTTGTTCTCTTCTCTTCTTTTTTTCCCTCTTTCTTATTTCTTCCTTCTACAATATTATCTGGCTGGTTTTTATTTAAAGTCCTCCATTAGAGACTTTAGAACCTTCATCAAGATCCTATCTTGATTAGGTTCTTGGATCTAATCTCACACAGTCCTTAACCCTCTCTTCTTCCCCTTAATCTCCCTCAAAAATCCCTTCCAACCTGACCCGTAACAGCCCTTATTTACCCACTGTTTTGCCGATAGAACACTCCCCTTTCTTCCTCTGTTTAAGCCACTGTCCTACTCCTACATCAGTCCCACAAATCAGCCTTAATTTTAGTCTTTGTCTGTCTTAACACCAGCCTTAAACTGGCCTAAATTTAGTCCCCACGAGGACCCTAATCCAACACTATTTCAGACTAAAAGACCTTCCAAATCAGCCTCCTATTTACCTTCTGTCAGCCCCATGGTAAGCCAACTGATTCCCCTTGTTTCAGCCCACACATGTGGCCCATTACCAGCAGAAAACAGCCCATCTTTAGGCTGATATTCTGCATCAATTGTTCATCAGTAGCCCCTACCGTTCAACAGTCATTGGCCCCACCTCCATTACCAATAGTTCAGCATCCACCTCAGCAACCGTTTCCTCCTTCCCAAGATGATCAGCTTCGGAAGTGACACTCTTGTCTTGGCCACATCCCCTTGCCCATGTTAAAGAAACTATTTCCAAGATTATGTTCTTCTATTTCCACCTTCCATTGTAAGACCTATGAGTTGGCCAAGTATTGTCGTTCCTCCTATTCTCTTAGTACAAGTAGCAATAATTCCTATTTTCCGTTATTCATTCTAATGTGTGGGGACCTTCCCCAGTCACCTCTTTGTTTGGCTTCCATTATTTTGTGACCTTTGTTGATGATTACTCACAAGCTATTTGGATTTACGTGTTGAAATCCACGAGTAAGATTCTTTCGGCCTTTCAATTATTTCACAAATTAGTCGAAATTCGGTTTGATATTAAACTCAAGGTTCTTCATATGAACAATGGTGGAAAATATATGGTCTCCTGCCTTTTCCTTTCACCTCTCTTAGCAAGGTATCTTTCATCAAACTATTTGTCCTGGTACTCTTGAGCAAAATGGAATTGCGGAGAGAAAAAATCGGCATCTTCTTAAGATTACTCATACTTTACTATTTCATATGCATGTTCCCCCAAGTTTTCTGGGCTAATGTTCTTCAAACTGCCACTTATTTGATGAACCATATACCCTCTTGCATTCTGGGATTTAAATGTCCCCTTGATCTTCTCTCATGTTCCTTTCTTAGATCCTCTATCCTTCCTAATGTGTCTACATGCATTTTCTATGTTCATATTCCTAAGTCTGATATAAATTTATGGGCTAAACAGGGTGCTGTTTTTGGGTCTGCAGTAGGATAAAGTTAGGGGTTGTTTGAAGACTAATAGAGGCAGCAGAATAGTAGGTGAAGAAAGCCTAAAATAGAGGTAGAATTGGGGACAGATTAGGCTCAAACACAGGTTGTTTAAGACAGATCAGTGAGGAACTAGGGCTGTTACAGAAAACAGCAAGGCAGTGAAAGAGAGGAGAATAGAGAAAGGAAGAAATGAAGAGATACAATAGAGAAGAGAGAAGAACGAAGATAATACCTTACCTCACTCATGGATGGGAGGAGGATAGGAGAAAGAAGATAAGGGAGTCCACAACTATACCCTAAGAGGGAGGCATGGGTCAAAACCCCACTAAACACACACGTGTTCAACTTTCAAATCTTCTTCACTACTTTTTTTATTGAAATAGTGGCCTTTAAATAGGCTTACATTGCTTGCAAAAAAAGAAAATTCATAATCTAAAATATCCTAGATTCTAGGAGAATAATTCCTAACCTAAACAACTAAAACCATAAGAATCCTTAAAAGAAATGACTCTTGGTTGCCACAATTTCTTGGCTTATTGGCCAAGTTATTGGGCCCCACATGATACTTAAAATCTCTTAATAAAATAGAATCCTAGGGCTGTCAACTTGGACAGTTGGGCCCCACAAGGAATCTAAAAGTCTTAAACTAATTCAAATAATGGGCTGCACAATTTGGTAGGTTGGGCTCCCCTTCTTCGACTTGTCAACAGTCTAAATAAAGGCTCCCATGTGGTTGTACAACCAGCACATGTGGGCCCCATACTTTGGCTGTTTTAACAGTCAAATTAATTCAAAAAGTGGCTAGCCATGCCCCATTAAAACACTTTTATTACATTGAATTCCCTAAAAACTGAAAATTTCAAAAAAAAAAAACCATTGGCCATTAAAGAGGCCTTCTTACAGTTAAAAAGACGTTTAAAACTACTCTAACTACTAGTACAAAGTGTGTAGTCTATCAAGTTTCTTCTTTTTCACACCATGTGCTCCTACATCATGTTCTTCTATATGTTTTTTATGCAGATGGATATCGTAACTAGGAAGAGAGAGAAACAAAAGAAAGCTTTGATGCAATATTTCACGCATATGTTTGTTCGATGTAAGAAAAGGGTTACCCCTATCTCTGAATCTCATATGCCTCTCAAACTAGTCACTTTGTCTTCAAGTATTGCTCCTCCTATGCCTCATGATGATTCCCATCTTCATATTACTGTTAGGATGTTCTCTCTTGTACTCAACATCCTATTGATAATGTTTGCTATGATATTTATCTCTTAAGTCTAGGGCATTCTACACCCCTTTGTCCTTTGTTTTTATTCCAAACAATGTATCTCAAGCTCTATCTCAACCTCATTGGAAAAGAATAATAGAGAAGGAAATGCAAGCCCTAGAGAAGAATAAAACATGAGATGTTATAGATCTCCCATGTGGGAAGGAGCCTATAGGTTGTAGATGGGTGTTCTATGTGAAATTGCAACCTAATGGCATAGTAAAATGATACAAGGCCATATTGGTGGCCAAGGGCTACACATAGACATATGGGGTTGATTTTCAGAGGACCTTTGCCCCTATAGCAAACATGAATTCCATTCATATATTGATCTCCGTTGTTGTCAATCAGGGACGGCTATTACTACAACTCAATGTCAAAAATGTCTTTCTACATGGAGACCTTGAAAATGAAGTTTACATGAGTTTGCCTCTTAGTTTTCAGTATTCCACTGACAAAAAAAAAAAAAAAATGACTGTCATTTCAAGAAAACTCTCTATGGCCTCAAACAATCTCCTAGAGCATAGTTTGAAAGGTTTCATAGTGTCAAGCAGATCATACTCTTTGAAAAGCACTAAAAATGGTTTATGCGGTTCCGAGTAAAATGAATAAGAAGGCTAAAAGGGAATATATTTCTGGTTTCTTAGTGGGTAGAAAGGAGTGTAAGATTTCCCATTTATACTTTGCGAATGACACCATGATTTTTTGTCACGTGGATGAGCTTTAACTTGGTTATGTGAGATGTATTCTATATGGTTTTGAGGCAATGTCGGGGTTAAATATCAATTTGGTTAAAAGTGAGTTATTCCAAGTTGGTGTGGTGCCAAATATTGACAGTTCAGCTTGGATTTTGGGTTGCAAAATTGGCATTTCACCGTCGTCCTATCTTGGGTTGTCTTCAGGGGCAAAGTTAAAGTCCAAGGCGATATGAGATCCGGTGATTGAAAAAATTACTTTAAGGTTAGATTCGTGGAAAGATGATCTTCTATCAAAAGGTGGGAGATTGACCCTATTAAAAGCACCTTGGCCTCCATCCCAAACTATTATCTTTCCCTATTCACCATTCCGCAGTCAGTGGCAATTAGAATTGAGGCTCTTTTCTGACAGTTTTTGTGGAATGATTTGGAGGAGCATCATAGGTATCATCTGGTGGATTTGAAAACTATTTATAGACCATTGAGTGATGGTGGGCTTGGCCTGAGATCAATTAGAGATCATAATAGAGCGTTATTGGCCAAATGGCTTTGGAAGTTTGGGATAGTCTTTAGCATCGAGTGGTGGTAGATTCGGGACGGTTTCCATTTGGGAGTCAAAGATGGTGCGGATTAGGCATGGTTGTGGCATCTGGAAATCAATTTTGAAATAAGAAATGTTTTTTTGGAATTTTGTCATGTTTAAGTTGGGGTCAGGTACAGATATTGGAGTCTGAGAGGATAGATGGGTGGGAGAGGTGCCTTTAAAGGACTCCTTTACGACTTTGTTTTCCTTAGCGGCGAATCCCAAGGAGTTGGTGGAAATTTTGGTTGATGTTTTGGGGAATATTTGGATGCCCTTTGTAGAAATTTGAATGATTAGGAGTTGGGTGAATTGTGTAGGATGTTGAGTACCTTGGAGGACGATGCAGTATGCAAGTGCATTCATGAACATTCAGAGATTTAGGAAATTATGCAAAGCAATGAGAAGAAATAAACCAGATTCCTACTCTCAAAACTGAACACACTTAAAAGTCCAATTAAGACATCAAATAATAGAGTGACTCTAGAATGATAAATTGAAAGTAAAGGCTTAAAACAAATCCGATTTAATTCAAAGAAATTAACTACTTCAGACTTTAAGAGTTCAGCAAACAATCTATGTAATAAAGTCCAAATAAAATTAGTTTAAGAGGAAGTACTAAGGCTTAAATAGAGGCTATTGGGTAAGGTATAAGTATGTCAATAGTGGGGGAAACAAGGACTGGTAAAGGATCTGTTCAGGAAATATAGATAGGTAATAACAAGGGTTTAATGGGTTTAGTTCATAGGCTGTAGAGGCATCAGGTATAGGGCTGAACAGCAGGGTGTAATGTATAGGTTTAAAGGCTGAATGGGTTCTGGACAGAACTTCAAAAGAGACGGGTATTAGTCCAGATCAAATTAAAACTTGCTCACGCAGTCAAATAGTCCACCATAGGGCTGCTGTTGATGAACACAACAAGCTGGATGTTCCAACAGCCACAAGAACATGTACTTGAGATCAGGATTCCACAGGTGACCTCCTTGGAATTCAATCAGATGGCCAGACCAGCAGATGCAGGCTTCTTCGATGATGTATCTTCAACAGAAATCAAGGGGACAGCAAAAAGATTGGAGAGGGAGAAGAGAATAAGAAGAATAATAAAATACCAGTGGGAAAGGCCCTGTCCCGTGCCTGGAAAGTCCCTGTCCAGGTTCAAGTTTTGGCAGAACTTGGAAAAGAAGCAGCAAAAATCGTGCACTCTAAAAAAACCAAAATCTATTGCTTAATGTAAAGTAAAAATTGTAGCTGGTGGATTCCTTTTATATCCCACGATTACACAAAATCCCTATTCTAATACGACTTGTAAAAATTAAAGATAACACCCAATAAAACTCAAATCCCTAGTCCTAATTACACAAGGAATCCAAATCCAAAAAGTAATTGCAACTAAAACTCCTAATAACACTCTAAAACATAAATAAAATAAACACAACTACTCTCTACTCAATCCAAAGGCCTGGTCTAGATCTCCTCCTTCTATGATAAATCCACCAAGCCCCATCGTGTGGATTGATGTCCTCATCATTCTCTCCACCTGGGAAAGATTCGCCTCTGGCGAAATAAAGCTCCGGTACCTCCCGAGAATATCTAGATCAATCTGCTGCAACTCCTCATGTGTCAACCATGAACTATCTATCTTTGGCTTGCCCTTTCACTTGACAAAGTATTTCCGGTATCCTTCTTGTCTAGTGGACACTGTTTGATCATCCAAAATGTCCTCGACCTCCTCTCGTCTCTACTGTAATGGTAGTGGTGGTGGAAAAAGCTGGGGAAACTGTAGAACGGGAACCTGTGAATCTGCAAATGGATCTGCAAAAGATGAATTTGGGGAATAGTATGGAACTAGGTCTTCAACATTGAATGTTGAGCTAACCCCCAAGTCTGAAAGCAAGTCAATAATGTAAGCATTTGGTCCAACTCATTTCAAACTTTATATGGTCCAAAACTACATGCATGTAGTTTCTTAGCGACTCCAAATTGGAACCGGTCAGGCCTGAGTCGTACCATTACCTGATCTCCTTCCTGAAACTCTCGATGTACCTGACGACAATCAACCAAGTCTTGATCCTATGTTGGCTTATGGGTTTTTTGTATGAATAAAAAACTTTATTGATAGAGGGGAATAAGGCATCCCCCAAGGAAGAGAAGAGACATAAGAGAAAGGAGAAAAGAAAGGAGCCCAGCCACATATTACAACTAACTATTACATTTCGATCCCTTCTTAAAATCCTAGGCTTCAACAAAGCACAACCCTTGCATAAAGAATCCCATAGAATAATTTTCTCTTTAACTCTTCTGAAGGTCTGATAGGAAGGCTCTGCTTGTCCCTCAAACACTCTTTGGCTAATGGTTGGGAATGGACTATTTCTAGGAAATGTAGTTTCACTTCTAAGTCTTTATATCTAAAGATAGCTAGGTACAGGATTAGCTCTTCTCCCTATAAAGGCATTTGGATTTCAGGTATTCCTTCAAAAGTTTTATTTTTTCTGTGGAATGTTTTCTTGGATAAAATTCTCACCCTTGATCATTTGCGGAGTAGGGGTTGAAACTTGGCTAGCAAATGTATTATGTGTCTAATGGAAGAGGAATCGATGGATCACTCATTTACTCATTGTGCCTTGGCACATTTGGTTTGGGGTTTCTTTATCTCCTATCTTAATATTTCTTGGTCCTTTCCCTCCCATTTTTGTGATTTGATTGCAGAGTGGTGGATCTGTAATTTAGAGGGTTTGCCTTCAATCATTTGGTCTTACCTTCTGGGGGCCATTTGTTGGGGCCTTTGGAAGGAAAGGAATTCTAGGATCGTTGAGGGCAAAGCAAGGAGTCTTGAGAAGATTTCCCTCTATATTTACAGAACCCTCTTTAACTGGATTTTTATTAGGGTGGAGTTTGTGGATAGGGAGTGGCATTCCATTTGATGTGAGTTGTAAAATTTTGTGTTTCTTGGGATTTTTTTTCTTCTTCTTGTTTGTCTTCCTTTTAGCCTTTCATCGTCTTGATGGTAGTCTGTTGTTGTTGTGCGTTTTTTCTTGTTTCTTTTGCTTTCTTCAATAAAATTTTGCATGTTACCTCTCAAAAAAAAAAAGCATCAAAAGAGAATGTGACAGCTCTCATTGTTTATGTTGATGATATTGTTGTTACAAGTGATGATCAGTATAAGATCGACAACCTAAAAGGCTTTCTGGGCAAGGGATTTGAGACTAAAGATTTGGGGCTTCTCAGATACTTTCTCGAAATTGCGGTTGCTAAAACCAAGGATGGAATCTTCATATCCCAAAGCAAATACGTGTTAGATCTCCTCCACGACCTTGGGATGTTATGGTGTAGACCTTGTGAGACTCACATTGAGTCTAATCACCGCTTGTAACAATTGTAAAAATGCATGATGTGTGAACTTGAAAAGTGAAGTTTACAGTTTGCTCATTTTTAGTTGTGCTCAGCTCATTTTTAGTTATGCTCAACTCAACCATCAAACATTAAACACTATTCAACACTGCTCCCTAATTCTCCCCCTTTTTGCCATGCAATTGCAAAGAGATAGTGATCCATATATAGAGCAGAAAAAGATAGATACACAAATAGAGATCCCAATAGCTCAGATAATAGCATTTATCCACAAAAAGATCCACAAAAGGATACAATGCATAACAAAATGAGACCCAATGTCTCAAGGTACTAGTGCAGAAAATAAAACATAATTGATCCAACAAGAACCAAAAAAACTAAACCATAAAAACAAAAGTCAAAAAGAAACATCAACCATCAGATTCTTCCACATCTTCATCTCCTTCTTTAGAGTCTACTCCCCCTTCCTCATCCTCTTCTCTCTCATCATCTTCATCCTCCTCATCACCATCTACTACCCCATCATCGTCCTCATCCTCAGAATCATCCTCATTGAGGGAAAGCAAGGTAAGAGGATCCTCAGGAGTGGCAAGTGATAGGCGAGTCGCTATCGCCTTCTGATTCTCACAGAGAGCCTTCTAATTCAGGAGGCTCTTGTTCACTTTGAGGAGAATGTTTTGCAGAAGATCCATCATCCTCTTCTTTGCAATGGTAGAGGCAGAGCGAGCTAGAGGAGCACGGAAAGAGGTGCCAACAAGCTGATCTCTAGTCGTGTCCAAAATATGCATCCTCTGGAGTGTGCTCAACCTAAGAGCAAAGGTCCGGCGAACACGAACAGTAGACTATAAAGGCATCTTTTGTGCCTTGAGGATCTGTGATATAAGGACTAGAAAGGATAGATTGTCTGTAGAATGGTCTGCAGCAAAGGCTCTCAAGAAGACGAAACAAATGACGGAGGGGAGATCGATGCGCTTCCCTTCCAGAATCGAGTCGATTAGATATGCCATGTGAGAGGTGAGACCACTCCTATGCGTCGTAGAAAGCATGATGTAGATAAAGATAAGGAATAAAAACTGAATGACTAGTCTGCAATGGCTCTTAGCGAGCTTGGTGGTCCATCTGATCGTCTTCCCACATAGATGCCTAGTCATGGCTGCCTTGTCCTCTTTGGACATATGCCGAGGTGGAAAAGGAATAGCGTCTGCAACTCTTGGAATCCCCTAAAATGTTGAAATATAATCGGAGTTAATTGCAATGGGGATCTTGTAGACTAAGGAATAGAAGGAACTTGTCCGATAGTTTTCATCGAAAATATTAGAGTAAAAGATTCATACCGCCTCATCATGGATGAGTCCCTTGATCAAAAACACCAGCATCCACCCGCAAGCATTGATATGTTCAAATAGTTGAACGGTTCGGAGAGCATCTAGAGCCACAAGCCTCTCAATCACCAAACCTCTTGTAGAAAATGTGGTTTCATAGCGTGTCTGACTCAACTCATCCTGAAATGAAGAAAATGATCCGCTCCTGTTCATCTTTGATCTCTTTGGTGGCAGTGTGTGGGAACTTGCTAGTTCCTTCCCTTTGGAACTTCCTCTTTTTTATCCTGATGAATCCTTGGTTGCCCTCTTCTTCCCTACGGATTTGTATTGAGGCATTGTGATGGATTGGAGAAGGAATGGTGTATGGAGGCTAGGGTTAGGGTTTCTAAGAGATGAGGGAAGTCTATGGT
>JAOXJP010099707.1:0-14432 GCA_025762735.1 Platanus orientalis | reverse complement strand
AGTCACTATTTTTTTGGGTAAAACACAGTACACCTGAACTCTCACTCTGTGAGAGATCAGGCGTACCCAACCAGAAAACCCCCAAATTATTCCTAATCCCACAATGACCCTTGACAGCCCTTGGACCCTCAGACAGACCCTAGAAATAACCCCACGTCCCTGACATGTCAGTAAAACCCAGAAAGGGTTCAATTGGATCAGTACGCCTGATCTCCACCTCGGTGTAAGATCAGGCATATGTAAAGAACAGGCGTACCCTGTTCTTTCAGGCATACTCAAACAAAAAGACCCCAAAATCACCCTTTGCCATATCCTAACCCTCGAATGATCTCACAACTCCTCCAAAATGCCCCAATAAAAACCTTAGTCTGCTGACACATAACCAAACCTTAGAAAGATCTAATTGGGTCAGTACACCTAATCTCCACCTCTGTGAGAGATCAGGCGTACCCATGATAAGGCGTACTACCTGGAGATCAGGCGTACTTATAGAAATCCGACTAAAATCCCTTTACTTTTATTTACTACTTGGTGAAAATGAAATAAATGGTGAGGTCAGAGAAACCACCCTAAAAAGATGGGTAATTGGGGTGCTTAACACCTTCCCCAATTGCAACCAAACAGCTTACCCAGATCCCTAAAAACCAGACCAGTCAAAGAGTTAACCCTAGGCCCAAGTGCCTAGCCCAGGCCCTAAATAGCCCTAATCCTCCCTTTCTTTGAAAAGGAGGCAGGCGCTTAACCCCGCCTGTAAAAAGAACTCGAGTTGGTGGCGACTACAAACGAACCCCGAAGTGGGTTGTGGATCCTTCCCGTGATGTCCACAGGGGTCTTCAAACGATTTTCACATACAAAACCTATGAATATGTTTATGTATCACATATAAAACCTGTGAGAAAGTCTCTATCTCAAATATAAAACCTCTAAGGGGTCTCTGAATGATTCTCACATATAAAACCTGTGAGTAGGTCTCTATTTTAGATACAAAACCTCTGAGGGGGTCTCTGAATATATATATATAATCACTATGGTGTCTATTTCTAATTACTACTCTCTCTAAAACACATAATCCACAAGGAATCTCTAAAATAATAAACCACAATGGGTTTTATGACAATAACCACAAATGGTCTCTTAATCCCTAACTTTTTCAAATATAACATTTAATGTCTCTAAATCATTCATAGTTCTCATGAATCACCTGACTTCCCTCTCATCTTTAAATACAAATCACACTAATTTTTTATGAACTGTATTTTTTATCAAAGCTTACTTCTTAATACAAAATAGTCACATGCTTTATCACATATAACAATAATTTCATACACTATCATAAATCAAGATTTAACACATTATATCGTTTATAATCTCATTCTATAGAAAGCTTCAACCAAAATAATACATAACTAAGCATAACATAGTTCACAATTTAACATTATATGCATATATGCATGATGTTTTTTAAACTTAACTTTTTTTTAAGAAAAACCAATTTTTTGTTTTTCAAAACTTATAGTTTTATTAAGGCTCATATAAAAACATGGTTAGTTCATCTTGTAAAAACAGAGGATTGTTTGACTTAATCCAAGTACAAACTAAGAATAATGTTTCTTTAAAATTAGGTTTAATCATAAACAGTACTTATACTTTTATAGAATCATATAAGTCTTTTAATCATTAACCATATCTTTAGGAAATATGAATGTTCTTCTTCTAAACATGATTAAAACAAACTAAATAATTGATAATTCTTTCTTAAATAATAAAAACATGATCAGATATAAAGAGAACTTGATGAAAATTTATATGATTTATAACTTACAAACTTATTAGCCAACACATGAAGATTTTTTAAGGATTCATGGATTAAAACATGAAAAATCAATTTTTTCAAAACTTGAACAAAACTCTAAAAACCTAAACAAAGAACAAAAACATAAAATCTTTATGCAATTATTTGCATCATTTACAAAACTTTCAAACTTATATTTTTTTTTTAAAAAACAAGGCTTAAAATATAAAGGATCTTTTAAAAAATAAACTTCAAATAAAACTCTAAGATCTTAAATAAGGAACAAAATGTGTAAACTTTATGTGATTACTTTCCTTTTATTATTGAAAATTAAATTCCAAAGCTTCTTGTGCTTTTCACCATTTTCCTCTTCTAAAACCTAGTTGTTCTTTTCAAAATCCCTACTTTTGTAAAACTTCTTTAAAAATACTCTCTTATGAGTTTCTATGTTTTTATAGTTCTAAATAGCAACCATAATCTTTAATTTCGTGTTTAGGTAAGTCCCTAGTGAAAAAATCATTAAAAGTTTGCAAAAGTCATGGTTGTACGAAATTTTCTGCTTTTATGATATCATTTCGTTCATAATTTTTTCAGCATAGACACCCGATTGGAAAACAACCATAACTTTCTTTACGAAAATCTAATTCACTCGCCATTTTTTTGTTGGAAATTAGACTTCAAGACCTTTCTAAGGATATAAAGTTAGCTCACTAATTCGTCATATTTTTATTGGTGTATTTTTAAAGTTATCCCAAAATCTACTATTTCAGACCATACTAGTTAGCATAGACACCTGACAAAAAAATTGTCATAATTTCTTCTAAGAAACTTCAATTCATTCACCGTTTATTGCATTGAAAAGTAGATTCAAATCTTTCCAATGATATATTATTTGTAGGTTGATTCATACGAGATTAATATAAGTTTATTTATGAAATTATCCCGACTGTCTAGGACCGCTTTAGAACTTGTCATGTCCTTAACTATTTTTTTTTGTCTTCTTTTTCATTCTATGTTTAATTAAATTTTCTCATTCACCTAAGTGTGTTAAACATGACTAATGATTTTAGAATACATAATTAATTAGTCTATATCAATTATGCATTTATGATCCTACTTAGTACATGAAACATGTGCAAGGTGTTAGAATAGGATTTTAGAAGTCCTTACCTATTATTGTGATTTGTGATGTGATATTGTCATTTCTTGCTAGGATCTTAGAAATCCCTAATTTAAACTATGGAGAAAAGTAGTTTTATATAATTTTTATATGAATGTCTTAAGATATTGAATCTCATGAATTTTGAAGGCTTGTGGGATTGTATGAATTTATAGAATCAATGATAGTTATTAATGCATGAAATACTTGATTTATTATGAAGAGCATGAGTACTTGATTTGTAATAAAGCATCTTTTTAGATATAAGTGAAAGAATGAAGAAATTGATTGAATACATATATAGGAAATGATAAAGTTTGATGTCTTTAATTATACTAGCAAGTGTATAGATGACGTCAATGAATGCCTCCATTAATGGATTACTTGTATATAATTATACTAATGAATGCATCATGTGATAATATGAGCTTCTTGTGCTAGATTAATTAGTATACCATATAATGATAAGATAAGATAAAATGACTATAGAAAAATGAAATAAGCAAAATGGATAAAGGATCTAGGAAAAAAAATGAAAAAAGATAAGAAAGACGAGTAAAGACAAGTATTAAGTTGGTGTAAGACCCCACCTAAGAGAATAAAATGATGATTAAAAAGTAAAGATAAATAAAAGTGACTAAGAAACAAAAAATAATGAGTGTGATGGCCTTTCCATTGGAATATAATTCAATGGTGAAGTATGAGGGCATTCCCATTGAACATACAAGTTAATGGCAAAGTATGATGGCATATGTAAGGAGAAAGAAAACTATGATAACCTTTCCATTGAGAATAAAACTCAATGACAAAGTTTGATGGTCATCCCATTGGATTAATGCAATGATATAACATGCCACCTTTTGGGGTATAATGCAATGATATAATGATCCTCCCATTGAGGCATAATGTAATGGTATGACGGCCCCTCTATTGGGGTATCATGAAATGGTATGACAATCTTCTTATTTGGGTATAATACAATGGAATGGCGGCCCTCCCATTAGGGTATAATGCAATGGTATGATGACCTTCCTATTGGGGTATAACAAAATTACAATCTTTCCATAGACAATATAACTCAATGGTAAAGTATGACAACTTTCCATTGGGGAATAATACAATGTGTCCTACTATTAAGTAATGTTAGAAATCTCACTATTAGGAAAAATGAAAAATATGTAAGAAGATAAGAAAAATTATATGAGAAGAAGCTATATTAAGAATAAATGAAAATTTTGTAAGCTATATAAAGGAATAAAAGGTTAAGATAAGAAAAAGAAACAAATAAGCTTCAAAAATAATGAAAAGTTCGTAAGTTACATAAGAATAAGAAAATGTAAAGGTCTTTGTTATTGAAAAATAATACAATGTGTCAATGTATAAGTAATGTAAAACCCTTGTCATTGAGAAATAATACAATATATCAAAATGTAAGAAAATATGAGAAAATAAAATCATGTGTAGGTAAGTATAAGTAAACATAAGTAAGAGTAAATAATCTTAAAGACTCCACTATTGAGAATATGAAAATATATTAAGAAAGAAGGAAAAGTTCATAGGACACAAAAAGACAAACTATGAAAATAATAAAATAAAGGTTTATAAGGAAAAAATAATGTTCAAGGAGAAAAAGAAAAACATAAAGCTTAAAAAATAAGGTAATGTTTATAAGTTATGCAAAGAAAGAAAATGTCATAACAAAAAATAAAAAAATCTAAGTCTCATAAGTAAAGAAATTCATAAGTTATGTAAGAAAAGAAAATGACATGAGGGGAAGTGGGAATACATAAACTACTAATGAAAAGATAAGTTTCTAAGATAAACAAGAAAATATGATATCAAAAAAGGAATTTAAAATATATAATCTTCAAATAAATATAAAAACTACTTAGTTACATGAGAATAAGGAAAATGTATAATGACCCTTTCATTGGAGATAAAATTCAATGGCAATGTATGATGACCCTCCCATTAAGGTATAATCTAATGGTGAAATAATCAAGAAAAATATAACAAATAAATATTGGAAAGCAATAAGTGAAACTTAAAGTGAACTTTGAAAAAATAAAAAGTGAATACTAAATGATGGACAATAAAAGTTATTTGAAGTGGTAAGTTGAATATGATAAATTGATAAGTAATGAAAAAATCTAATGAATGAAAATGCTAAGAATGATGACAAGAGAAAATGAATTATATTAAATAAGAGAAATGGTAAGTGTTTATTAAAGCAATAATGTAATGATAAGCATTAAGGTAATGACAGATTTGTTGAATGTAAAAGTTGAATTTTATGTCTCATTATGCAAATGTTTTTCTATTATTGTTAATTACTGAAGAATGTTACATATCTACCTTGAAATGATTTATATTTGCCTATTCATACAAGAAGGTATATGCTATGCATGAAAAATTATAGAAAATGATTATTAGGATGTACACTAAGTATCTTTACCATTGATGGGAAAAGATCACGTCCAGTCTGCTTATGACCTGTTAGGACCTATGCACAACCAAAGTGCATGGTTTGGCATAAAAAAGTGGTTATGCATAGGTTATGCATATCTTTTTATGCCAAACCGTGCACTTAACTTGTGGATGGGTTCTAACAGGTCATAAGCAAATCGGACAGATCTAAATTCACCATTGATGGATTAGAAAATGCTTACCATGTGATTGCATGTACACCTTGTCATGCAAAATATATTAGAAGAATGCTTTAAATTAGTAGAATCATACATATTGTCAGGATAATATATTAGAAAAATGTCTTGAATTAGTAGAATCACACATATTGTCATGCCAATATATTAGAAGAATGTTTTAGATTAATAGAATCATACATATTGTCATATATAAATCTCACATGATGAACCATGATGATAAATTACATAGATCATGTGATGTATAATAGTTAATGAATATACTCGTGCACATGTCTACATATTGAAATCTGTATGCATTCTATATGAAAGTACACTAAGTATTTTATATTGAAAGATTCAAAGCGCTACCTGTCTAGATCCATTATAGGTTTTGTATACCTATTTATGAGTTATGGAACTCACTATTCCATACCATTTTTCATATGAGGCTTAGTACATGTGAAACACTTTGAAGCAGTTGGATTTTTGGAAGAAAGAATGCAGACAGATGTTCTTTCTCATATTAGTTCAGCATTCCTATAGACCACATGTTTTATACCTGACTTTATTTTGGGATTATACTAAGTTTTACTACCTTATCGTAGTGGTTTGTAAACTTTATACACTTGAGAATTTTAGAGGTTTTATTATATATAATGTTGATGGAAGGTTACTAATATGGATGGTTAATATGTTTTCATGTTTATAGTTTATTTTTGCTACACATTGAGGATTATGGTTAGTTATGAACTTATGATTGATTTTTATTCGGTTCTGTAGATTATATTTAAGGTATTAAGGTTAAATTTCTAAGTAACCTAAAGTTAAGGTAAATAAAAAAATTATAGTTCATTATGTTTGGTTTTAATAGCAGCTATCTGAATTTACACCTAAATAAGGCTTTAAATTTGAGGTCATTACAACATTAGATTCTTAAAAACAAGAAGCAATTAACTGCTCCCCTGTTTACATTTTCAATGAAAATGTTTTCATAATTGTTTTCCTTTATTTGTTTAGTTCCACATCAGTAAAGAACTAAAACAACGAGCAATATACTAGATATCGCCTTCCCCCAACTCTTGTATTTTGAAAGACCACTCTATACCATGTAGCAAGAGCACGCATAAAGCATGGGCTCTTGCATGGATGTAGGCAAAGGCAAGGGCGCTTGAGGCTCACTTTACACTTCAAATGTGCACATTGTTGCATTGGGTTTGCAAGTTTCTTTTTTGATGTCCCAGATGGGTTCTCGTGGAACCAAGTTAATCGCGGCTGGATGGTCTAAAACATGACAGGTTTGGCGACTGACTTGGGTTCACAACTGACTTGGGTTCATGACTGACTTAGATTTGCAACTAAACCTATGTCGCAAGTACAATCAGGCCGATTCAAGATGTGAGTCACGACTAAATTATGTGGGTTGTGATTGAGACCCGTCAAGGCTTGGTCCGCTACTGAAATTGAACTCAATTGCGACGGGACCAAAGCTTGTGGACCAAGTACATCCGAGCTATGTTGTATCTATGAGTTAGCTTGGCTCACAGTCCCTTGCACACAAAATGAGAGGCCTAGACTACTTTCAAGAAAAGAAATAATGGTACCTCCATGCCTCGGATCAGTATAATAGAACTAAATCTAGCTTAAATGCTTGATTCCCTTTGAAAGGGGTATGTAGGTGGCCTAAGGACGTGAGGCCCGATGGCTTAGCCCCAACCTAATGACCCTAAATTACACCCCTAACTTTCTGAATGAGTTTAATGAATTTGGAACCTCTTGCAAGTGGTTTAAGACATCCAGGATTCATGATAGAATCCAACACACATCAGTTTCCATTTGTTGGATTTTCATAGACAATTGCCTTAGATTTAGGAGTGGTTGCCATTTGAATTCCCTGTTTCATGGCCTTTACTTCGAGTATCTCAAGTTGGTTAATCATTGTAGTATTTGTAATTAACGTGAAAACACTTCCAAGCTTTTTGAGTCGGTTACTAAATGCAATAGTTGAAACCGTCATGGCCCATTTCTGGCTTTCGAAATAAATGAATACCCACATTATTAAATTTAAATCTTCAGGACACATGTCAACCATCTAGCATACCTCTTGTCTTCTTGGTTTCTCGTTGAAAACATTCCATGTGTTTCACCGTTATTGGCCAAATTCAAAAAGTGGGGTAAACAAATGCGAAAACTGAACATGTGTGTGTAACTCCCGTTTTCAATGGTTGAGATCTTTTTAAGAGCTATTTTACTTTCTAAAAGCTAAAAATCATCTCATTTGCTCGTGTATCCCTTATTCTAGCTCGTCTATTTATCTACTTCCTCCATTTATGCCCTATCTTCCTAATTTTTGAAAAATCCTCTATAAGTTTGTTTCTTTTCTCCGCATCTCTCAAAAATTCTTAATGGTTCAAGTAAAACAAGTTGCACCTCCTCGCCAAAAACCAGCTCTGATAGAGCATGTACACAAAGAAGAAGAAGCTAAATCTTTCAAGTCCAAAGAAGAACAACCAATGGAGGCAGACACTCCACTTCTTGCAACTCATAAACTCTCCATTGAAAGT
The DNA here is from genome assembly GCA_025762735.1 of Platanus orientalis. NCBI lineage: Eukaryota > Viridiplantae > Streptophyta > Magnoliopsida > Proteales > Platanaceae > Platanus > Platanus orientalis. Next base: position 6,275 of record JAOXJP010099707.1, on the reverse strand, counting down.
GAAAAAAAACAAAGGATTGCATTCTACTTCAACCTTAATTTCAATGCCCAGTGTTGACAATGACGCTAGTTCTTATTCTTCTTCTAGTACCATTCGACTTTCAGAGTATGCATTGGGGTCAACTTTTCTCAATAAAGCCCACAAAGACTTGTCGTACCATTTTCCTTCTAATGAAGCCTACCACCCTTTGTACCAATGCAAAGAAGCTATCGATTGGGGTGACTATGATGAAAATATGACTGTAAGTCCTGGTACAAGGCTGACTACTAATGACAGATGTGGATGTCCCATATGTTTGCTATTCGAAAGAAGCAATGGGACAAAATGGAGATCTCCGAAGCTATATTGGCGTCTCAATTTGATGCCCCAGTTAATCAGCCTCTTTCGTCGACTCCCCTACCCCTTTTGTCCCCATGGCCAATTCATTTCATCTTCTAGAGGGCAACATGACAACTATCATTGCCAATGTCTTCCATCTCCTTTCTCTATTGTTGGAGAGGTATTACATTCAAATTTTGTCGATGAGGAAAAGAAATATTTTAAGTGCGGGAACTACTGTGCCTACACTACTTTTTTGGATCGAGAGAAAAAGAAAATTCCATTTCTTATTTCAAGAGGAATGCGCTTTTTACCTCTACTGGATTTGCAAGTTTCTTCTTTACACATCTTCAAAACTTATTATCCTTAGCTATGCAGATCTAGTTGTTGCCTTGGCTAAAGGGCATTGGCTAGCTCTAACTCCTTTCTTATTAGCTACCCTGTACTCTTTTTAGTTAAGAGAAATTTTCTTCTACTGTTCATGGCCCATTGTGGCTTCTACCTATTTCGAGTCTCTTGCCCCTTCGTTCATTGTATATAAGCAACAACAGCCATTGAACTATGCCCAATTATGGTTAGAGGCTCAATACCAGAATAGTTCACCTTCTTTTTCCAAATGTTTCAAGGTCTTCACACGCCACAAGAGAATGAGACCAAATTATCGATTCATGCCAGTTTTTGAGAGAAAGTATAGCTTGATTGAATACCTGCTCTTATCTTTTTCTGTTGAAGATTGACCGATCAAGCTCGTTGGACCTAAGGTAGTTTCCTAATTGCTCGAGAGCTGATCACTTTCACTGGGAGATCATCTGGAACTAAGGTTTATGCCCTGAATCTAGTGGCTCAACAATTTGAAATGGTATAGTTAATTCTTGACCCTCTAACTTGAACTATTAATGCCCCATGGCATGATCAAGTATATGTCTCAAAGAAGTCCATTACAGAGCTGGCTCTTAGAACTTAAGTGTGTTTTATTGAGTTCAAAGTTAAATAGTTCCGGAAAAATCCAAGGTCCTCATCCATTTTTGACACTTGGTGGTTGACTTACATTATGTTGAGGAATGGATCTGAGGCACTAGAATTGGCTCCCCATAAGTTGTTTCCTTTGTGAGATGCAAGTGCCTTATCAAGATCCCAACCTTAGGGAAAAATGTGGATTGTCATCACACCTTTTATATTCTTTATTGTTAAAATTTGATCATTTTTAATTGTTGAGAACTTACTTTATTCATACTTGTAAGAGTTGCTAGGGAAGCTGTAGAAAAAAAGTTGCCATTATCGACCCTACTATCTCCTGAGCCTCTTTGACAAGTCCCACCTCAAAAACCAATCAAAAGAAAGCTTCAACAAGAAATCTCAGTTGAAGAGGAGAGGGGGTCGAAGTGAAAAGAAGGTGGAGACAATAGCAAAAAAGCACTTGAGAAAGAAAATCTCATGCTCCGACAAATGCCCAAGCAACAAAATTTAGCTAGTGTTGCAGTAGAAGAAGAGCATAAAGAGAAGAAGTGAGAAAAAGAATCTGTTGTTAGATCTAGGGAGGAGAGGAAAAGAGAAGAAGCAAAAAAGAAAAATAAGAAGAGAAAATGAAGGATAGGGAGGAAGAAGAGGCAACAAGAAAAAAGAAGAAAGAGTAACTAAAAAAGAGAAGGAGAAGAAAGAGGGAGAGAGGAAGAAATGAAGTTGCAAGAAGAAGAAGAGATGAAGAAACAACAAGAAGAGGAAGAAGAAAATAGGAGAAATTTTAAATAAGAACTAAAGAAACAAAAAGAAGAAGCTTGAAAAATAAAAGAAGAGTGAGGAGAAGAAGAAAAAAAAAGGGGAAAGCTATAGAAGAAAGATCGAAGAGAAAGAAAGAGCAAAGAAACTGAAGGGAGGAAAAAAAAAGAAGAAAGGAAGAGGAAATAGGAGGAGGAGGAAAGAGAAGCAGAAGAGAAGAAGAAGAAGAAGAGAGAAAGAGGAAAAGAAAAATAGAAGAGGAAGAGAAGGGGAAGGCAACAAAAAGGGAAGGAGACGAGTGCTCTTGCTCTCGAAGATATAGTCCTTACTGTGTCCTTTGAGATACCAGTCTCTATCGATCCCCTGTTTGAGGGTGAATGTACTACCATTATAAGTATATTGTAATCTTAATTTCACTTGTGAAAAATTATTTTTAATATTTGTCTTACTCCCCTTTTAACTTTGCAAGAGTTCCAAAGCTTAAGCTCAATGTTGCATCCTCGAGTGACCCTTCTACATTAAAGTTGTTCCTCAATCAAGCCAAGTTCAGCTCTTCACTTGAAGGAAAATCAAATCTTCCTCGATGGCCTCTGGTGCTACCTCAGAACCTTCCAATGAGAGACTTGATGAGGCCTTGGAAATTTGATTACTTGCTTCGGTTGTGAGGCTAAAACTATGCTCTATGATCCAATAATGAATGTATCCTTCAAGTCTTCTGCAGAAGTTCTAATTCAACATAAAACCTATTTGACAAAGGAATAGCAAAACATGCTTCAACTATTCCTGTCGCACTTAACAGAGGCTGCAAGGAATTTGAAGTTGAGAGCTAGAAACTGAAACAAAAGCTCAAGAAGCTGACTAATACACAAGATCAATTTAAGAAACAAGTAAATTCATTGGTTGATAGTATCAATTTGAAAATGCCAAGGGTACAATCTCTAGAAGCTGAGCTACAAACGTTGAACATTGACATTGCCACATCTCAAATCTTTAAAAATTCTTCACTCTAAAATTATAGGGGAGTCGTATCTTTAAATAGGCTTACAATCTTAAACAATTAGAAACATGTTAAAATTGGAAACTTTATAAAAATCCTAAATTTGCTAGCCAAGTTTTCTAAAACATAAAACTTTCTAAAAATTTGCTTTCCTAAAAATTTTTACTGAAACTTAAGACTTTCTAAAAAATAAAAAAAAACATTATTCCCCTTTTAAATCTACCTTTCTTGTGGGGCAGCACATACATAAGTCTTGCATTGTTGCCCACATCAAAGTTTTCCTTGACATCCTCCAAAGTTCCAATTGTCTCTAAGCACCTAAGTTGGTGTTGATGTTCCACAGTGTTCCAATAAAGCCTGGCTTGTCCCACCAATTTCATTTTAGAAAACCTGACTTTACGGTCCTCTAACCAAAAGTACTAGTCAAAGTAATCATCCATGTTGGAGAGCCAATCTGGGAAGACTTTGTGATCTAGTCGCCCATCAAATGGAATGGCATCCACCTCGACGAATCTAATGGAAGTGTCATCATACTCACCTACACCCCTCTTAGCCATGGTTGGGATAGGTTTAACCCTATCTCAAACTCCTACAAGGGGAGTTACTTGCTCTTGTTCTCTCCTAGACCCTCTTACATATCCCTCACTTCTAGGTCATTATGTCTCTAGGATGTTTACCCTATTAGTCACTTGATCCAACTAATCCTAGAAGCAAGTAAATTGGGCATTCATCTAAGCCTCAATTGGGCACTAAACTCCCTAAAATCTTGAGTTAGATCGAAGTTTTCAACAACCGCCATTTTCAGGTGGTAATTAGTATCATGCCTTGTGGGCATACACTTGAATCAATCCTAATGTTTATTCAACTTCCTAAGACCTAAGATATGGTTATTAGGCAATGCTAAAAACGAAACCAGCACTAAAGATGTAATCCTATAATGCAAACCATGGGGGAAAACAGACTATGGACTGTACCTAATGCAAAGGACAGATCTAAGTTCCTAACCTACTATGTCAATGTCATGCAAATCAAAATTTCAAATTATGGACTTGTAATGCAACCAGCATATGTATGAATGCATCTAACCATGCTCTAATACCAATTTGATGCTGGATGCATGCAATGGATGTTGTGGAGAAGAGATCAAATCAGATTACCCATAATAATGATTAACATAATCAAATTTCCTACTCATCAACCGTACTACTTAAGACTGAGGAAGGTGATTTAATAGTAAATAGACAGCTATGCAATATTAGTCTATTACCACATAAAGAAACTCAAATCAAATCAAAGTCAAGCTTATCACTAATCCACATTTGATATGAGGAATAATCCAACAAACATGTTGAAGCCTATGTTTCCAACAATTAAATTAAGCATGTAAACATCGATAATGGCTCAAATAATGATGGTTCAAGGGCTGTCTAGTGGAAGGGATCCAAAGGAAGAATTCCACATCAGAAGACAGCAAAATATAAAGCTGGATTAGGGTGGCCGAACCTATGGAACAGGTGTGGGAGGGCTAAAATATGTGCAGAAAATTCTCTACATCTCTTTTATTGGTTATAAAGCAAAGATTCAGGGGAATATTCAATTTGGTAGCATAAGAACCTCATCCAACATTCCTTTCATCCATTCACAACATAAAAAAAGAAAAAAAGTATAGGAAAGTAAAGCAAATACCTGGAGAAAACAACACACCATACAAAGAATAACTCCTAAGCCTCTCACCTAGCTTGAACATCCAAGGAGGGCCTTGGACCTCCAATCTCTGGAGTTGGAAGAGTAGCCGTCAGCCCCCTATTGAGAATTTTATTTCTTTCATTCATTAACCTAATATGATAGAAAGAGTAGGGTTTAATAGGTGCCGCCACCCCCCTGTTACAATAAAATCCAATATAAAAAAGTGAAAATGACCCCCACGCCCTACATACATTAAACACAAATAAGTCACACTACACCTAATCAAATTACACAGGATTAGAACTAAAATTAATAGAAATAAAAGCCAAATGATCTAATAAGAGTCAAGTCCCTCCATGTGCTCTCTAGTGGGCCCCACATGCCTCCAATCTACTCGAACCATAGTGAACGAGGATCGATCATCATCTGTCTCTGGTACATCCAGTGAAGAACTTTGATGTCCTCATCATGGAGATACTTATATGGAGTGTATTAATGTATTAATGTGACTTGTATTGAATTACTTGAGGAACAAGTTATGACAAGTTATGATCATGGATGATTGCTCCATTGTTGTCCTAATTTATGACCAGTTATCTTATGAGGTTCTAGCTTTAGCCCAGGATGAGATCCAGTTCGGCCTGACCAACATATTAGCCTATGAGCCATTAGTGTTCCAAACATTATTGACTTAGTTCATGTTTTGCCAGCCGATGAAGACCAAGTTCTTGATAAAGAAGATGTACAAATTATCCCAAGGGATACACCAATTCTACCACAGTTACCTAACTCTGAGATAGTTACATATAAGGTGATTGTAGTAGAGCATATGAGATTTTCCCATTATCAACTACTTCTCAGACAAATGATTTATACTATAAGGTTATTCACATATCAGATGCTTACAAGAAGATGAGAGACATCATAATCTAATTATTGGAGGATATGGTTCGTGGTTGATTTGCCCAAGTTCTCTAATGATGTAATTTTTTCCCTCTACAAATCTCGAGGTCCAGTTTTTCGAACAAGGGGGGTTTGATGCAGACATTGGAGCAAGGTGGCCCCACACATGGCCTTGGTAGGGTCCACACATGAAGACATACAAGGGGGAGCATGGAGGGACACATGATGGAGGCTTGGTTTTGTTTTAAAGTCGTTATTTGATTGTTTTTATGGTTTTATTTAATAATTTGTGTTATTAAAATTAGAATGTAGGTGTCATTACTATTAATTTTTTTGGGTATATTTGAGAGTCCTCTCTACATTAAAATAAGGGTTGGTCATGAGTTTCCTAGAGGGACATGATTTGGCCAAATCGTTAATGTTCTTTTTTTATTAGAAAATGAGATTTGAAAACCCACGATTAGGAGTCTTATGATGGTTTCTATTTTCTATTTGTTACACCTAGACTAATGATCCAACTTAATGAACCAAAAATCCAGAGTAGCTTTACTTGCAAGTATACAAGTGTTGTAGTACTAAACAAGGTCGAATCCACAGGGATTGACTTGTGCAATAAAAACAAAGATTACAATAGAAGAGAGATAGAAAAGAAAAG
>JAOXJP010099706.1:0-28417 GCA_025762735.1 Platanus orientalis | reverse complement strand
TATTGTTTTTCATAAGTTTGCTAGTGCATTATTTTTTGTCAAACAAATGCAATCTTATAGTGTGTTAATGACTTGATTTTATTTAAATTTGATGGATATTTATATTTTGTTAATTTTCTGTTTTTACTTTTTTATGAATCTAATTCTTATCTTTGGACTTTTATTCATAATACATGTTAAAAATTATATAATTTTTTGGACTATAAATATAGTAGATAAGCTCTAACATACTAAAGTTTTTAAAATTTTTCTAGATTTTTTTGATTTTTTTTAGGGAGATTCGGTTGTTGGCCGATCCACAGTAGATCGGATTGGGATCGCCCGGGTCCGATCCCGATCCTAATTTTTTTTATCTATGGTTGGTATGAGTAGGATGATTTAGATGACACGATTATACTTTTTGTTTTACCTCATTTAAATTTTATTTTTTTTTAATGTGGCACCTGCTCGGGCTACCTAATAGGATTCGTGAGTTATAGCCTGATGAGAAGCCTCTTTGTCCTTAATGCCCCAAGTTAGATCTAATGTTTATACCACTTGGTGCAAGGGGCCAACGGTTAGGACCGTCTTCCGTCTATCTCGTGCTATGTATTTGAAATAGCCTCAACATTATTGATGCTCCATGTGATTGCAATTGCATTGCATACATTTAATATAATGCATAATTGTTATAATACGATTAATATGATTTGGACGACATGATTATAATTTTTTCGCTTTAACTTGTTTTTTCTTTGATTTGGCACCTGTATGAGTTGCCCAATCGAACTCGTGAGTTAAAACCTAGTGAGAAGCCTCCTTGTGTTTAATGCCCCAAGATTATGTATGATGATTTAACCACTTGGTGCAAGCGACCAACAGTTAGGATTGTCTCCTGTTTACCCCATGCTACGTATTTGAAATTGCCTCATGATATTATTGATGCATCATGTGAGTGTAATTGCATTGCATACATCTACTATAATGCATAATTTTTATGTTGATATGAGTAGTATAATTTAGAAGACATGACTACTTTTCGCTTTACCTTGTGTTTTCTTTGATTTGGCACATGCTTGGGCTGCCCAATCGGATCCGTGGGTTAGAGCCTGGTGAGAAACCTCCTTGTGCTTAATGCACCATGGTTAGGTATGGTGATTCAACCACTTGGTGCAAGCAGCTAATGGTTAGGACTATCTTTCGTCTACCCTATGCTACATACTTAAAATAGCCTCCTAACATTATAAATGTATCATGATAGTACAATTACATTGCATACATCTAGTATAATGCATGATTTTTATGTTGATATTAATTGTATGATTTTGACGACATGAGTATATTTTACACTTTACCTTTTTTTTCTCGTTGATTTGGCACTTACACGGTTTGCTCCATCGGATTCATGGGTTAGGGCCTGCTGAGAAGCCTTATTATGCTTAATGCCCCAAGGTTAGGTTAGGTAATTCAACCTCTTGGTGCAAGTGGCCATCAGTTAGGACTATCTCCCGTCTTTCCCATGCTACGTATTTGAGATAGCCTCCTGGCATTAGTGATGCATCATGTGAGTGTAATTGCATTGCATAGATCTAGTATAATGCATAATTTTTATGTTGATATAATTAATATGATTTAGACGACATGATTATACTTTTTTGTTTTACGTTGTTTTTCCTTTGTTGTGGCACTTGTTTGGTTTACATAATCGAATTCGTGGGCTAGAGCCAACTGATAAGTCTTCTTATGTTTAATGCCCCAAGGTTAGGTTTGGTGATTCAACCACTTGGTGTAAGTGGACAACAATTAGGACTGTCTCTCATTTTCCCCATGTTACGTATTGATCTAGCCTCTAAACATTATTAATTCACTATGTGAGTGTAACTGCATTGTATACATCTTCTATAATGTATAATCTTATATTGATATGATTATTATGATTTAGACAACATGATTATACTTATCGCTTTCCCTTGTTTTTTCTTTGATTTTGTACCTGCTTAGGTTGCCCAATTGGATTTGAGGGTTAGAGTTTGGTGAGAAGCCTCTTTGTGCTTGTTGCCTAAGGTTAGGTCTGGTGATTTAATCACTTGGTGCAAGCGACCAACAATTAAGACTGTTTCCCATCGAACTTATGTTACGTACTGGGAATAGCCTCTTGGCATTATTGAAGCATCATTTGAGTGCAATTGCATTGCATAGATCTAGTATAATGCATAATTTTTATGATGATATGATTGGTATGATTTAGATGTCATGATTATACTTTTTTGCTTTACCTTGTTTTTTCTTTAATTTAGTATTTGTTCGATTTGCCCAATCGGATTCGTGGGTTAGAGCTTGATGAGAAGCCTCTTAGAGCTTAATGCCCCAAGGATAGGCATGGTGATTCAACCACCTGGTGTAAGCGACTAATGGTTAAGATTGTCTCCTGTCTACCCCATGCTACGTATTTGAAATAGTCTTGTAACATTATTACTGAATCATTTGAGTGCAATTGCATTGTATAGATCTAGTATAATGTATAATTCTTATGTTGAAATAATATGATTTAGATGACATGATTATACTTTTTGCTTAACCTTGTTTTTTCTTTGATGTGAAACTTGTTCTGTTTGTCCCACCGGATTCGTGGGTTAGAACTTAATGAGAAGCTTTCTTGTGCTTAATGCACTATGGTTAGGTATGATGATTCAACCATTTGGTGCAAGCGACTAACGGTTAGGACTATCTCTTGTCTACCCATGTTAGGTATTGAACTAACCTCCTGACATTGTTGATGCACCATGTGAGTGCAACTGCATTGCATACATCTAGTATAGTGCATAATTTTTATGTTGATATGATTAGTATGATTTTAGATGAAATGATTATACTTTTCTCTTAACCTTGTTTTTTATTTGATTTTGCACTTGCTTGAGCTGCTCAATCGAATTCAAGGGTTAAAGCCTGGTGAGAAGCCTCCTTGTGGTTATTGCCCAAGGTTAGGTATGGTGATTCAACCACTTGGCGCAAACGACCAACGGTTAGGACTGTTTTCCGTTTAATCCATGTTACGTATTATGAATAGCCTCCTAGCATTATTGATGCATCATGTGAGTGCATTTGCATTGCATAGATCTACTATAATGCATAGTTTTTATGGTAATATGATTAGTATGATTTAGATGCCATGATTATACTTTTCACTTTACCTTTTTGTTTTGAAATTTATTATCTTTTTTGTCTACCCAATCAAATTCGTGGGTTAAAGCCTAATGAAAAGCCTCATTGAGCTTAATGTCCCAAGGTTAGGTTTAGTGATTCAACCACTTGGTACAAGCGGCCAATGGTTATGATTGTTTGCCATCGACCCCATGTTACATATCTGAAATAGCTTTCTAGCATTATTGATGCATCATGAGTGCAATTGCATTGCATACATCTACTGTAATGCATATTTTTTTTTGTGTTGATGTGATTAAAATGATTTAGACATGATTATACTTTTTGCTTTACCATGTTTTTTGTTTGATGTAAACTTGTTCTGTTTGTCCCATCGAATTCATGGGTTAAAGCTTGGTGAGAAGCCTTTTTGTGCTCAATGTCTCAAGGTTTGGTATTATGATTCAACCACTTGGCACAATCGGTCAACGGTTAGGATTGTCTTCCATCTACCAGATGTTACGTATATTAAATAAACCTACTAACATTATTAATGAATCATGAGAGTGTAATTGCATTGCATACATCTAGTATAATGCATGATTTTTATGTTGATATTAGTAGTATGATTTTGATGACATGATTATATTTTTCGCTTTAACTTGTTTTTTCTTTGATGTGGCACCTGTTCGGTTTGCCCAATTGGATTCGTGGGATAGAGCCTAGTGACAAGCCTTCTTGTGCTTAATGCCTAAGGTTAGGTATGGTTAGGCCAGCGGTTCGGACTATCTCCCATCTACCCCATGCTACGTATTTGAGATATTCTCTTGGCATTATTAATGCATCATGTGAGTGCAATTGCATTGCATAGATTTAATATAATGCATAACTTTTATGTTGATGTGATTAGTATGATTTAGAGATAATTATATTTTTTGTTATACCTTTGATGTGATAACTCTTCGGGTTGTCCCATCGAATTCGTGGGTTAAAGCCTGGTGAGAACCCTCATTGTGTTTAATGCCCTAAGGTTAGGTATGGTGATTTAACCACATGGTGTAAGCGGCCAATGGTTAAAACTGTCTCCCGTCTATTCCATGTTATGTATTTGAAATAGCTTGTTATATATAATGCATAATTGTTATGATATGATTAATATGATTTGGACGACATGATTATACTTTTCACTTTACCTTGTTTGTTTTTTTTTTGATTTGTCAGTTGCTCGGGTTGCCAAATCGGATTCAAGGGTTAGAGCCTGGTGTGAAACCTCCTTGTGCTTAATGCCCTAAGGTTAGGTTTGGTGATTCAACTACTTGGTACAAGCGGCCAACGGGTCGGATTGTCTCCCGTTTATCCCATGTTACGTATTTAAGATAGCCTTCTAGCATTATTGATGTATCTGAGTGCAATTGTGTTGCATATATATAGTATATTGCATAATTTTTAGGGTGATATGATTATTATAAATTTGACGAAATGATTATTCTTTTTTGTTTCTTTGATGTGGCACCTGCCCGGTCTTAGCAATCAGATTCGTGAGTTAGAGCCTGATGAAGTTAGGTCTGTTGATTCAACCCCTTGATGCAAGTGGCCAACGGTTAGGACTGTCTCTCGTCTACCCTATGCTACGTATTGAACTAGTCTCCTAACATTATTGATTCACCATGTGAGTGCAATTGCGTTGCATACATCTAGTATAATGCATAATTTTTATGTTGATATGATTAGTTTGATTTAGATGACATGATTAGATTTTTCCCTTTTCCTTGTTTTTTCATTGATTTCACACTTGCTTGAGTTGTCCAATTAGATTTGTGGGTTAGAGCTTGGTGAAAAGCCTCCTTGTGCTTATTGCCTAAGGTTAGGTATGGTGATTCAACCACTTAGTGCAAGCGGCCAACGGTTAAGACTGTCTCTCGCCTAACCTCTGCTATGTATTGGGAATAGCCCCCTAGCATTATTGAAGCATCATGTGAGTGCAATTATATTGCATTGATCTAGTATAATGCATAATTTTTATGATATAATTTGTGTGATTTAGACGTCATGATTATACATTTTGTTTTACCCAGTTTTTTTAATAATTTATTATCTGTTCAGTTTGCCCAATCGGATTTGTGGGTTAGAGTTTATTGAGAAGCCTCCTTGAGCTTAATGTTCGAAGGTTAGGTCTGGTGATTTAACCATTTGGTGTAAGCGACTATTGGTTAGGACTCTCTCCCGTCATGCTATGTATTGAATTAACCTCTTGGCATTATTGATGCACCATGTGAGTGCAATTACATTGCATATATCTAGTAAAATGCACAATTTTTATGTTGATACGATTAATATGATTTATACGTAATGATTATACTTTTCGTTTTACTTTGTTTTTTCATTCATTTGGCATCTGTTCGGGCTGCCCAATTGGATTCTTGGGTTAAAGCTTGGTGTGAAGCCTTCTTGTGCTTAATGCCTCAAGGTTATGTATGTTGATTCAACCACTTGTTGCAAGTGGCCAACGGTTCGGACTATCACCCGACTACCCATGCTACGTAATAGAAATAACCTCCTAGCATTATTAATGCATCATGTATACATTTGCATTGCATAGATCTAGTATAATGCATAATTTTTATGTTGATGTGATTAGTATGATTTAGGCATGATTATACTTTTCGTTATACCTTGTTTTTTCTTTAATGTGACCTGTTTGAGTTGTACCATTGGATTTGTGGGTTAGATCTTTGTTGAGAAGCCTCTTTGTACTCAATGCCCCAAGGTTAGGTATGGTGATTCAACCACTTAGAGCAATCGGCCAACAGTTAGGATTGTCTCCCATTTACCCCATGCTACGTATTTGAAATAGCTTCTTATCATTATTGATGAATCATGAGAGTGTAATTGCATTGCAAAAATCTAGTATAATGCATAATTTTTTATGTTGATATTAGTTGTATGATTTTGATGACATTGCAAAAACCTACTTTGTTTATCCAATTAGTTTCATGGGTTAGAGCCAGGCGAGAAGCCTCTTTTTGCTTAATGCCCTAAGGTTAGATTTGGTGATTCAATCACTTGGTGCAAGCGGTCATCAGGTAGGACTGTCTCTAGTCTTGTCTTTCCCATGCTATGTATAGAACTAGCCTATTGGCATTTATTGATGCATCATGGGAGTGCAACGGCATTGCATACATCTAGTATAATGCATATTTTTTTTATGTTGATATGATTAGTATGATTAATAAATTATGATGGTACTTTTCGTTTTACCTTCTTTTTTAATTCATTTGGCACTTGCTTAGGTTGCCTAATCGGATTCTTGGGTTAGAGCCTGGTGAGAAGCCTTCTTGTGCTTAATGCTCTAAAGTTAGGTATGGTGATTCATCCACTTGGTTCAAGCGGCCAACACTTTGGATTGTCTCCTGTCTACCCCATGCTATGTCTTGGAGATTACCTCCTGACATTATTGATGCATCATGTAAGTGCAATTACATTGCATAGATCTACTATAATGCATAATTTTTATGTTGATATAATTCATATGATTTTAACAAAATGATTATATTTTTTGCTTTACCTTGTTTTTTCTTTGATGTGGAGATTGCTCGGGTTACCCAATCAAATTCGTGGGTTAGAGCCTCATGAGAATCTTCCTTATGCTTAATGCCCCAAGCTTTGCTCCGGTGATGTGTCCACTTGTTGCAAGCGGCCAACGGTTAGGACCATCTCCTGTACACCCCTTGCTACGTGTTTAAAATATCCTCCTAGCATTATTAATGAATCATGAGAATGCAATTTCATTGTATACATCTAGTATAATGCATAATTTTTAGGTTTATAAGAGTAATATGATTTTGATTACATGATTATATTATTCTCTTTACCTTCTTTTTTTTGTATTGTGGCACTTGCTCAGTCTGCCCAGTTGGATTCGTGGGTTAGAGGCTGGTGAAAAGCCTCTTTGCGCTTAATGTCCCGAAGTTAGGTTTGGTGATTCAACCACTTGGTGCAGGCGGCCAACGGTTAGGATTGTCTCCCGTCTACCCATGCTACGTATTTGAAATAGCCTCTTGGTATTATTGATGCATTATGTGAGTGTAATTGCATTGCATAGATCTAATATAATACATAAATTTTATGTTGACGTGATTAGTATGATTTAGACTTGATTATACTTTTCCTTAAACGTTATTTTTTCTTTGATGGGACACCTATTTGGGCTGTCTTTTCGGATTCATGGGTAAAATCTTGTTGAAAAGCCTCCATGTGCTTAATGCCTCAAGGTTAGGTATGGTGATTCAACCACTTGGCACAAGCGGCCAACGGTAATGACTGTCTCTCATCTACCTTATGCTACGTATTTGAAATAGCCTCCTAGCATTATTGATGAATCATGAGAGTGCAATTTCATTGCATACCTCTAGTATAATGCATCATTTTTATGTTGATATTAGTAGTATGATTTTGACAACATGATTATAGTTTTTGCTTAACCATTTTTTTTTCTTTTTAAATAGTTGGGATAAGGTTATTGTTGTTGTATCTTTTTTTTTTTTTCCCTTGATTTGGCATGTGCTTGGTCTGCCGAATCGGATTCGTGGGTTAGAGCCTAGTGAAAAGCCTTATTTTGCTTAATGCCCCAAGCTTAGGTTTACTGATTTAACCACTTGGTGCAAGCGGCCATCGGGTAGGACTGTCTCCCATCTTCCCCATGCTATGTATTGAATTAGCCTCCTAATATTATTGTTGCACCATGTGAGTGCAACTGTATTACATACATTTAGTATAATGCATAATTTTAATCATAGTGTTGCATACTATGATTAATAAGTTATGATTATATTTTTCATTTTATCTTATTTTTTATTCATTTGGCACCTGCTCGGGCAGTCCAATCGGATTCTTGTGTTGAGCTTGGTGAGAAACCTTATGCTTAATGCCCCAATGTTAGGTATAGTGAGTCAACCACTTGTTGTAAGCGGCCATTGGTTCGGACTATCTCTTGTCTACCCCATGCTATGTATTTGAGATAACCTCCTAGCCTTATTGATGCATTGTGTGATTGCAATTGGGTTGCATATATCTAATATATTGCATAATTTTTATGTTGATATAATTAATTTGATTTAGATGACATGATTATACTTTTCGCTTTACCTTGTTTTTCCTTTGATCTGACACCTACCTCATTTGCTCAATCGGATTGTTGGGTTAGAGCCTGATGAGAAGCCTTCTTGTATGGTTAAGATTGTCTCTCGTCTACCCAATGCTACTTATCCTGGCATTATTGATGCATTATGTGAGTGCAATTGCATTGCATACATCGAGTATAATGCATAATTTTTATGTTGATATGATTAGTATGATTTTACTTTTCGCTTTACCTTGTTTTTTCTTTGATTTCGCATTTGCTTAGGCTGCCAAATCGGATTCGAGGGTTAAAGGTTGTTGAGAAGCCTCTTTGTGCTTATTCCCCAATGTTAGGTGTAGTGATTCAACCACTTATTGCAAGTGACCAACGGTTAGGACTGTCTCCTGTCTAACCCATGTTATGTATTGGAAATTGCCTCTTGGCATTATTGAAGCATCATGTGAGTGCAATTGCATTGCATAGATCTATTATAATGCATAATTTTTATGATGATATGATTAATATGATATAGATGTCATGATTATACTTTTCGCTCTACTTTGTTTTTTTCTTTAATTTAGTATCTGTTTGGTTTGCTTAATTGGATTCGTGGGTTAGAGCCTGGTGAGTAACCTTCTTGAGTTTATTGCCTTAAAGTTAAGTATGGTGATTCAACCACTTAGTGCAAGTGGCCAACGCTTAGGATTGTCTCCCTTTTATCCCATGGTACATATTTGAAATTGCCTCCTGGCATTTTTGATGCACCATGTGACTACAATTACATTGCATACATCTAATGTAATGCATAATTGTTATGATGATATAATTAGTATAATTTGGACAACATGATTATGTTTTTCGCTTTATCTTGTTTTTTCTTTGATGTGGCACATGTTCGGGCTGCCAAATTGGATTCGCCCCAAGGTTAGGTTTGATGATTCAACCACTTGGTGCAAACGGCCAACGGTTAGGATTGTCTCCCGTCTACCCCATGTTATGTATTTAAAATAGTTTCCTGGCATTATTGATACACCATGTGATTGCAATTGCATTGCATACATTTAATATAATGCATAATTGTTATGATATGATCAGTATGATTTGAACGTGATGATTATACTTATTGTTTTACTTTGTTTTTTCTTTGATTTATGATTTGCTCGGGCTGCCTAATCGGATTCAAGGGTTAGAGCCTGGTGAGAAGTCTCCTTGTGCTTAATGCCTAAAGGTTAGGTCTGGTGATTCAACCACTTGGTGCAAGCGACCAATGGTTTGGACTGTCTCCCGTCTATCCCATGATACATATTTGAAATTGCCTCATGATATTATTGATGCATCATGTGAGTGAAATTGCATTTCGTGGTTCCGTATAATGCATAATTTTTATGTTGATGTAATTAGTATGGTTTAGATGACATGATTATATTTTTCGTTTTACCTTGATTTTTCTTTGATGTGGCACTTGCTCGGGCTGCCCAATTGGATTTGTGGGTAAGAGCCTTGTGAGAAGCCTCCTTGATCTTAATGCCCTTGGGTTAGATCTAGTTATTATACCACTTAATCCAAGGGGCCAAAGGTTAGGACTGTCTCACGTCTACCTTGTAGTATGTTTTTGAAATAGCCTCTTGGCATTATTGATGCACCATGTGATTTGCCAAATCGGATTCATGGGTTAGAACTTGGTGAGAAGCCTCCTTGTGCTTTAAGTGATTCAACCACTTGGTGCAAACGGCCAACGGTTAGGACTGTCTCTTGTTTACCCCATGTTACGTATTTGAAATAGTTTCTTGGCATTATTGATGCACCATGTGAGTGCAATTGCATTGCATATAACTAGTGAGGGTTTGGGGCTAGTGAGAAGCCTCCTTGTGCTTAATGTTCCAAGGTTAATAGCCTCCTAGCATTATTAATGCATTGTGTGAGCGCAATAACATTGCATACATTTACAGTTAGATATTGAATTTGCAATTGGAGTTGTTAGTTTGTTCATAGATGCTGCAAGAATGTCTCACCTGGAGGCTACCTTCCGTATACTGAGGTATCTGAAATTAGCACTAGGAAGAATGTTACTATAATGTAATAATGGCTATGTTTATGTTGAAGTCTATACAGGTGCATATTAGATAGGCTCAATTGTAGACAGATGATCCTAATTTGGTAATTGCTCATTGGTTGGAGGAAATCTTATAACCTGGAGAAGTAAAAAACAATCTTTGGTTGGAAGATCTAGTGCAGAAGCTGAATAATAGATCAATGGCTCATGGCATTTGTGAAACACTGTGGTTGAAGACTCCTATGAGCCTCTACTGCATGATATTAGCTTTGAGGTTCACACTCCTATGAGCCTCTATTGTGACAATAAGTCACCCATTAGTATATCTCACAATCCTATGCAACATGATCAGACCAAGTATATAGAAGTGGATAGGCATTTCATCAAATAAATTTTTTTATGTGGACCGATTTGCACTCTTATTACTATAAACCAACAACTTGCAGATGTACTGATAAAAGGGGTTGATAAGATGCAATTTCATGACATTATTGATAAGTTGGACATGATGGATATTCATGTTCCAAATTGAGGTGGAGTGTTGAAATATTGTATGTAGGGGTAGTTATGTAATAAGGGTATTATATACCCATACTCTTTGGTATACAATATGTACTATGTATAAATTCTCTATTGAAATAAATACCAATGTATAAGAAAAATACTCATACGATTGTCTCTAACCTATTCTCTTCTCTGTCTTTTTCTCCCTCTTCCTCTTCGTCATTTTCTTTTTTTGCAATACACTCAATATCATCAATATACAAAGTATAGTGGTAATATAACTCTTTTTTTGTCTAGTGTCTCTGGTGGACCTCAATCACGGCTTCTGGTGTCCCCGGTGGAAGACTCGACTTACAGAAGTTGTTGTGGTAGAAGCGAAGTGAAGTTCAGCCTCTTGAAGGCAAATTCAACTCTTGAGCACATAAAACTTTTGCTCTTGATAGGTTTTTCGCTCTCTTGAATAGGCTCAAATAACTTGCCTTAGACTTGGAAATGAATATTCAAGTGTGGTAGCTCCCACGTCTCGCACTTTGATTTATTCTCTCAAGCCTTAACCTCATAGCCCAAAGAAAGCTCACAAAAATGGCTTTAAGTTGAGAAAAATGCCTCAAGCAAAGTGTATTTAGTGAATTTTTTTCTTGTATTTGTTAATGGATCTTTGTACCCTTTTTATAGCTTGAAAAACCAAGCCTTGATGACCCCGCAATAGCTCCTTGCAACGGAAAACAAAAAAGCCGTTGCAAGCTAACGAAAAATAAAAAAAATCCAAAACTAAAATTTGGAGCACTCAAGAATCTCAGGGTTCTAGGGCTCAGGTTGGAGCGCTCTAAAATCTCAGCTAGTCTTTTTTTTCTTTATTTTTGGTCTCCAAGTGCTTGGATATTGTTTTTAGGTCTAATTTTGGTCCTAGTGATATCCTAGGTCATTTTATGGTCATTGTGAGTTTCTTGGACTTCTTGGTTAATTATCTTTGAATTCCTTAGTACCTATGCAGTTCTAAGACTTGGTTAGAGTTGCAACTTCTGTCTGGAGTTGATTTGGTCTTGATCTTTCCTTCACTTTGGTTGCTTGTGTCTGGAATCCAATGCCTTTGTGGGTCTTCTTCAAGGCTAGATGTGATCTTGGCAGTGCTTGTCATTGATTTTACATGTACACTTAACTGACCCTTCTATTTTTTACATGGGATTGACAAATCTTGCTACCCTTACATTCAATTACTTCATCATTGTCCATTTTATCTTTTTTCCATGTACTTCACTTTCAACTTAATGTTGTTTCTATTAATCATCTCACTAAGTCTTTGAATTGTAGTGTCACTTTCTTCTTCTTAGTGTGTCGTTTAAGATTTAGTGACATGGCAGACTATTGGTAGAGTCTGTGAGGAGCAGGGAATTTGTTATTTGGATGAGTACCCCTGTGACTCTTCTCTTGTGTAACAGACATCATCTGCTTATAGTGCTCCTTTAGCCCTCTCTAAGCTTATACAGTGGCACTTTCGTCTTGGTCACCCATCTTATTTTACTTTACATAAACTATTTCCAGTTTATGTAGTTTAGTTTCTTTGCCTTCATTTCATTGCAAAACTTGTGAGTTTGTAAAAATATTATAGATCTTATCCCAAGTATTAGTAGAGTTGATTACTTGCAAGATGAAAAACAAGAAAAAAGGAGAAAAAGGAAATAAAGGAAAATACAATTTATTTGTGATTAATTGTATGAGAAAGATGTTATCTACATACTGAGGAGTATATATTTATGAGCTCTTGTACACAAGTACAATGGTCTACATACTGAGATACAATATGACATAAATAGCCGTAGTACATATATTCCTTCACTCCCCCTCAAGCTAGAGAATAGATATTAATCATTACTAGCTTGCTCGCAAGATACATAAATTGTACCCCATTAAGCTCCTTAGTAAAAATGTCACCTGATTGATCATGAGTCTAGATAAAGGGAGTACAAGCATCCTTTCTTGAGATGTCTTTAATAAAGTGACAATCATTTTCTACATGTTTAGTACGATCATGTTGCATAAGATCATGTGCAATGCTAATGGCAGCTTTGTTGTCACAGTAGAGACTTATGTGTCCCTTTATCTGAAATCCCACTTCAAAAAGCAACATTTTCAATCACAGTGATTCACAAATCCCATGAACCATGCATCTGTATTCTGCTTCAGCACTTGATCTGGTTACCACAAATTGTTTCTTATTTTTCCAAGTGACCAAGTTACCTCTAGCAAATGAATGATAACTGAATGCAAACCAACGATCTATAAGTGACCAAACGCAATCAACATCAGTATAAACCTCAATACGACAATGGCCCATTCCTAGACAACACTTTAAGTATATGAGGATTCGATATGCTGCCTCCATATGGTCTTGAGTTGGTGCATCCATGAACCGACTTACCACACCAATTGTGTATGTAATGTTTAGGCGAGTAAGAGGTAAGTAGATGAGGCATCCCACTAATCTTTGAAATCTCCTAGCATCAATAAGCCTCTCACTGCCATCCTCCTTCAGTCTATGATTCATCTTAATAGATGTAGCATAAGGTTTGCAACCTTCCATGCTAGAATCATTTCTAATCTAACACATGCTTTTTCTAAGAAAGAAAGATGCCTTGCTTGGCTTTGGAAACTTCAATCTTAAGAAAGTAGTTTAGGGAGCGAAGGTCCTTGATCTCAAACTCTTGTAATAGACTTTCTTTCAACTGTGCCACTTCAATCTCATTATTCTTAATGACAACAATGTCATCCATATACACTATCAAGGTGTTGAGATATCATATGAAGGGTAGTACTCTCAAATTTACACTATACATGTATATGTATGGTATACACTATGGTATACCATTTCTCTATTAATATAAATAACTCGTATATAGAGGATTACTCTAATATGATTCCCCCATTCTCGTGTAACTCATTCTCCCTCTCATCTCTTCTCTTCTATTTTTTCCCTCGTTCTTTTATAATCTTCTTGCAAGTGTAAGGATCCTGCTTTCATCTTGGTATCAGAGCTCCATCAACAGGGAAACCTGAAGATGAAGAAGGGTCAAAGACACGATTGACGTCAACTAGGCCTACAAGGTTTAGGTCAAATGGAAGACATGACCTGGTGCGGTTTTTTATGAGGAGCATTATGATGATTTTTTAGAAATTTTTAAAGCCTAAAACTAATTTTTTGAGCCATTTTTCTATTAGGTAGAAATCTCCCCGGATTCGACGAAAATTGTTGATCTGGCTAGATCTAGAGTTGTTTGTCTTGAATGTTGCAAGAGGAATGGTCGTTTTTCTTTAGCTTTCATCTCCGACTTGTCAACTTGTTCCACTTGATTTAGTGGAGTTTTGAGAGATCTACAAGAGATTTGGTAGAAGACAGTGACACCTCTTTCTTTGTTCGTCGTTACAGGTTCAAGCCTGTGTTTGGAAGCCCTGTCACCTTTAAACAACAACATTGAAGAACCCTAGCTATCGGCCAGGGTATTCTACGACCTCAAACCAGTCGGCAAGCTCCCTATGATTGTAATGGACAATGTGTAACTGAATCTCGTGTACCCCCCCCGGTGTCCCTTAGTGTGCCGACTCCTCTGATGTTGGAACTAGTGTGTGTGGTGTCCCTAATAGTGATTTAGATGTATTTGATGTGTACCCACAGGTTGTTGATGTGACGTTAACCTATGTGACATTAACCTATGGTGTGTTAGTGTTGTAGATTGTTTACCACATTAGTTTGTTGTGTAGTCGGAGAGGATTAATCACATGTGGATTGTTGGTGGTTGCTCATGGATTAAATCATGTCAAAAGAATCTTAAAAGATAGCCCAAACTAATAGAGAATTGAACAAGAGTGACCTAGGAGGCTCCCTTTTTTGCTGGAGATTCTTCTCACGTCTAGATTACTATTGTGAAATTTGATAGCATGAATTATCTTACTTGGTCCAAATCTATTGTTATCTATATTGAAGGTAAATACAAAGAAGATTATTTGACAGGTGAAATAAAAGTTCCTCCAAGGGTGATTGAAAGTGGAAGACATAAAATGCTATGGTTATGGGCTAGTTGTTGAGCTCTATGAAACCATAAATAAGTGATCATTATCTCTTCTTAAACATTACTCATTAGATTTAGAAATCTCTATCTCGGGCTTATTTGCAAATTGGACATGCAACAAATGTATATGATCTACGATAAAGGATTGCGCAACTCAAACAAGGGTATCATCCCCTAACCATCTACTTTGTTTTTCTAAAGAAGTGGTGGGAGGAACTAGATCATTATTCCTCTTTCAAACAAAGGAATAAGGTGTATGCAACGTGTGTGTGGTGCCCTAACCATCTCTTGTATACAAAAACATCCTTATATAAGTGTTTGAATTTCTAGCTGTTTTAAGTCCCAACTATGAGTAGGTCAAAGCCCAGATCCTAAATATGAATTTCTCATCATTGAATAAGGTGTATACAAATGTTCATAGGGAAGAGGGGTGCCAAGGAGTGATGAATCTGTCATCGGCAGTAGAAAAATCAACATTTGTCTCCATCCAGGGAGATAGAGGGGGTTCCTCTTCTGGAGGTTGTGGTGATCGTTTTGGTACATCCTTGGATGATCGGGATTACCTTAAGTGTGAGCATTATGGTAGATCTAGACATACTAAGGACTGGTGATGGGATTTGCATGGACGCCGATAGGATCTTCCTCCATGACGACCACAACGAGGTAGAGGCGGGGGCAGATTGGGAGGTAATCAACCCAGTGTACACTTTGTAGCTTCCATGACTTCAGAGTCTACAATAACTCCTCTTGCCTCACTCTCAATTGGTCATCTATGTTAGGAGGAGATTAAGGTAGTTCACCTGTTTGTTTCTTAGCTTGATACTTCTCTAACAACTCCTACCTCATCGTTTGTGGCTTCAGCTTCAGGTATCTTTACATTAGCTTTATCCGTGTTTGTTTTCACATCTTGGACTCCTGGGTCATTGATTCAGGAACCTCCCACCACATGAATGGTATGTCCTCCCTCTTCAAATCCTATCATGTCAGTTCTGGGAAAGACAAAGTCCGTATTGCGGATGGTTCTTAATCATTTATTGTTGGACATGGTGACATACCTATTACTTCTTTTTTCTTGTTGTCTTTTGTTTTGCATGTGCCTAACTTTACCTTAAACCTATTATCCATTAGCCATCTCACTAAGAATCTTAACCACAGTGTTACGTTCTTTCATTTTTATTGTCTGTTTTAGGATTTGAAGATGAAGATGACTATTGGTATAAGGCATGGGATGGTTTCTCTCTATCTCTTGGATTTTACCTCTCAGTCATCAATTGCATTTTCAGTGATAAAAAATGATGTCTCTCTTAATACTACATTTGAATTGTTCTAGTGACATCATCGTCTTGGTCATCTGTTTTTTTCTTTGTTAGGGAACTTTTCCCAAATTTCAGTTTATTTCAAATAAATTTCATTGTGACCCTTGTCAATTGGCAAAACTCTATTGTTCAGGTTATCTATTAAATAATAATGCAAATTTGTTTTCATTTGCCATTGTTTATTTTGATGTGTAGGGACCTTCCTTAGTTACTTCTTTGTCTGGTTTTTACTACTTTGTGACCTTTGTAGATGATTAATCTCGTGTTACATGGGTATACTTGTTTTAGAACAAAAGTGATGTATGTACTGCATTCAAATCATTTTATGACATGATCCACACACAGTTTGGCACCAATCTCGTAACATTTTTTGATTGGACAATGGGGGAGAGTATCTCTCTAATTCTCTCTTCATTCTTTGACAAGTCTGGGATTGTACACTAGACCACTTGTCTAGGCACTCCTGAGTAAAATGGTGTAGCTGAATGTAAAAATAAACATTTGAAATTGTCCATGCACTCATGTTTATAAGGAATGTGGCTAAGACTTTTTGGTTCAATGAAAACCATTCAAACAACCATCTACCTCATGAATAGAATGCTCTCATGTGTTATTTCCTTTAAATCCATAATTGAAATTCTATCACCTAGAACTCCTTTGTTCTCATTCCCCCCAAAAAACAGTTGGGAGTAATTGTTATGTGTACATATCTAAGTCTAATTGCATTAAGCTCGACTTAAAATCGCTTAAGTGTGTCTTTTTGAGTTATGGTGCTAATAAAAGAGGGTATAAGTGTTTTTATCCACTTACCTGTCGAAAGTTTGTTTCTCGGGATGTGATATTCTTTAACTCTATTCTTCACGAAAAAGTTTAGGTGAAGAGTTGTCTTCTTTCACAATTCCACTTCTTATCCTAGTCCCTTCATTTCACTTTAATTGTAATGTAGTTAGTTGAAAAGAGGAGACTGAACTTAAAGTATACATTCGAAGAAAGAAGAAAGGTGATGAAGATCAGCAATAGCAAGGAGTTGAAGAACATCAGCAAGAAGGGGATCCAATAAGTAGGGTAACTAGAATCCTCATGTTCCCATTCAAGAGTCTTATTTGAATTGAATTCTTGAAATAGGTAACACATTTAAGAGTCTTCTTTGGATTCAATTCTCGAAATAGGTGACACACTTTTCCCTCCTAAGGTGGATGATTTTGACATACCCATTGTTCTCCGAAAGGGTGTTAGATCATGTACCCAACATCCCATATCATTATCATGCTTTATCTTCCTTTTGAAACTACGTTATTTCCTTGTCTTCGGTCGCTATTCCTTGCAGAGATTTAAAAGCTTTAGCACAGCCCCAATGGTAAACTGCTATAGAGGAGGAGATGGAAGCTCTAGAAAAGAACAAGACAGAGGAATTGGTTGACCTTCGAAGAGGAAAGATGACAGATGGATGTAAGTGGGTATTTACTATGAAGCATAAACCTTATGGGTTAGTTGACAGATACAAGGCACATCTAGTTGCAAAATGATATACACAGACATTTGGTATTGATTATTAGGAAACCTTCGCTCTCATGATAAAGATGAACTTTGAGTCTTAATCTCACTTGCTGTAAACCGGGATTGGCCTCTATTCCAATTAGATGTAAAGAATGCATTTTTTTTTTATGGAAACTTGAAAGAAGAGGTATACATGGATACACCACTTGGATTCCAAATGCCAGACATAAAGGGTATAGTATGTATGCTACAAAAAGCAATTTATGGCCTAAAACAGTCACCAAGAGTGTGGTTTCAAAAGTTCTAGGATGTAATCATTACAAATGGGTATAAGCAATACTAGGTCGATCATACATTGTTTGTAAAAAGGACGGATAGGAAGGTGACGACTCTTATTGTGTACATGGATCTTATTGTGGAGATGATACAACTTTAAAAAAAAATCAAGGATCTAGGCTTCCTCAAGTATTTTATGGGGATTGAAGTGACAGTTTAAACAAAGAATCTTTATCTGTCAAAGAAAATATGTTCTTGATTTATTGAAGGACTCAGGAATGATGAGATGTAAACTGTGTTACACCCATTAAAGTAAATTATAGGCTGAAAGAGGGTGATAGTGAAACGTTGATTGATGCAAGTAGATATCATCGATTTGTTGGGCGGGTCTCATCTACTTGTCTCTAATCAAACTTGACGTAGCTTATGCAGTCGGGATGATTAGTCAGTTTATGCATGCTCCCACTTAGATGCACATGAAAGATTTATATAGAGTTCTGAAATATTTGAAGGGGTGCCTAGGAAAAGGAATTATGTATAAAAAGTATAAACATCAGAGAGTTGTTGACTGATCAAAAATCAACCTCTGGATATTGTTCCTTTGTTAGGAGCAATCTTGTTACATGACGCTAATCAGTGGTTGTGAGGTCTAGTGCTGAAGCAGAATTCTATTCTATGGGAAATGAGATTTGCGAACTCTTGTTAAAGAAGTTACTCAACTATTTGGGATGTCATGTGAAGGGCCCAATGAATCTCTTTTGTGATAATAAGGCCGCCATTAACATTGCACATGACTCAATACAGCATGATAGAACAAAGCATGTGGAAATTGATTCATACTTTACCAAGGACCATATCAAGTCTTGGTGCATTTGCATTCCTTTTGACAAACAAAGTATCAACGTGCAAACATCTTCACAATGGGGTTAAGTAGTCGTCATTTTCATATATTGCAGACAAACTGGGAATGATAAATATCTATTTACCATCTTGAGGGGGAGTGCTGAGATATCACATGAAGGGTAGTATTCTCAAATTTACTCTATACATGTATATGTACGGTATACACTGTGGTATACTATATCTCTATTAATATAAATAACTCATATAGAGAGGATTACTCTCTAATAGGATTCCCCAATCTTGTGTAACGCATCCTCCTTCTCATCTCATCTCTTCTCTTTTTTTCCTCTAATATTCTTGTAAGTGTAAGGATCCAACTTTCATCTCAAGGTTGTCATCTTAGGACCCTATCTTCTGACAAGCAAGGTGTGATCAGCTTGAGCATGCTTGTATCTAGACCTCAATGTGACTGATCTAAATTTCTCAGACCACGCACATGGAGATTGCTGCAAACTATACAATGGCTTCTTTTATTTACAGGCTTTTTGTTTAGCAGTCTGCATACAAAAGCCTGGCGGTATAGTCATATGTACTTCCTCCTCTTTGTTGCCATGTACAGATTTATTTTCACATCATATTGAAAAAGTGGTCAATTCTGATTTGCTGCTGGAGAAATGAGCACCTTCACTGAATTCATTTTTGGCAACTAGGGAAAACGTCTCCTGATACTCTTTGCCAAATGTATGAGTATACCCTTAGGCAACCAAGTCTGTCGTCTCCATAGATCCATCAAACTTGTATTTAATTGTGAACACCCACTAACATCTCACCAATTTTTTCCTTTGGGAAGATCAACCAACTCCTAAGTGTTGTTTTTTTCCAACGGCTTCATTTCCTCACCATTGCATTCTTCCATTCTGGTAGTGCTAAGGCTTCAGGTACACTGTGAGGAATAGAAACAAAAGACTAACATAGAAAACTACGAAAAAATGGTGATAATGAGTCCTAGGACACAAAATTTGACATTGGCTGTCCTAACACCCTTTCTATGAGCTATAAAAAAAATCCAAATCATCATGAAATGGAGAATGGTTATTACTTGGCTCAAGAACTAGTTCAATAGTTGACTCTTGGAGTGGGTCATGAGAATTCAAGTCTCACGATCCTCCTCTCTTAAGCCCCTTGTTTCTTTTTTCGTATATACACTTGTTGCTCGAACTCCCACCCCCCCTTGCTACTAGTACTACTTTTTCCATTAAATTGATATAATGGAACCGGGACATGAATTGGAATAGGAAGTGGAGTAGAATTGGACATCTATTCACTTGTAAACTACTCCCCTTGTAGAGATGTCCCATGAAATGTAAAAAAAAGGAAGAGATTCAAAGAAGGTCACATCCCGATACATAAAGTAACGACAAGATGTCCCATGAAACGAAAAAAAAGGAACAGACTCAAAGGTCACATCCCGATACATGAAGTAACGACGAGTATGTGGATGAAAGCATGTGTACCTTTTCTTATTCAATCCATAGCAAAAAAAAAAAAAACCACATTTAAGTGTCTTTGGGTCTAATTTGATGTGAACATATTTGAGCACATGGACATAACAAATACATCCAAAGGTTTTGGCTGGTAAAGGGAACTGGGATGAGTTAGGAAATAAGATTTCAACTAGGGAATTGTGAAAAAAGAATATGGGAAGACATCCGATTAATAAGGTAAGCTGTAGTTTGAATGGCCTTTGACCAAAGCGTCCTTGGCACATTCATGGTAAACATGATTGCACAGACAATCTCCAGTAAGTGCTTATTCTTTTGTTTAGCCACCCTATTTTTCTTAGAAGTGTCTAGGTAGGTGGTCTGGTGAATGATGCCAGATGTATTTAGAAAAGAGAACTCCTGAAAAAGGTATTTGCCACCATTGTTAGACTATATGACTCAAAGTTTAGTGTTAAACTGGGTAGTAACCATGCAAAAAAAAAAAAAAGGCGG
Organism: Platanus orientalis; assembly: GCA_025762735.1. Classification (NCBI taxonomy): domain Eukaryota; kingdom Viridiplantae; phylum Streptophyta; class Magnoliopsida; order Proteales; family Platanaceae; genus Platanus; species Platanus orientalis. The sequence goes on along the minus strand of JAOXJP010099706.1, from coordinate 7,631 downwards.
CCCAGTGCACGAGGCTCCCACTAACGCAGGGTTTGGGGAGGGCAAGATGTACGCAGCCTTACTCCCATTTCTGGAGAGGCTGTTTCCGTGACTTGAACGTGTGCCACCAGGGACGCCAACGGTAAACCTTACCATTTGGCCAAACCGCCCTTTTTAGTAACCATGCTATGAAAAGATTTAATATTATTAAAAACATCATTCTTATGCTTCCATAGGTAAACCAAAGTTACATGAGAACAATCATCCAGAAATGTCACAAAGTATCTAAAACTAAACAAATAATTCAACATCACCGTGTGGTTCATTTATCTTTTTCAGAGTGCAAAAGAGAAAATGGAATATAATTTTTATTATTATTACTAGGAGGGTAAACAGACTTATAATACTTAGCCAACTACCATAGATCACAAAAGAAATTAGACTTAAAACAAGAAAACTGAAAGAACATTTTCTTTAACATAGAAAAAGACAAATGATCCAAACAACGATGCCAAGTGAACAATTCATCTAATCTAGAAGAAAAGACATCCCTCTTTATTACTGGTGTAGGTACTGGTAAACTGGAATGTAGAAAGTACATGCCATCCTTTTCATGCCCTAAACTAATTGTTTTCTTCATCACCATGCCCTGAAACACATAATGAGAAGGGAAAATGGTAACATAAAAGTTAAGATCTTTAATGATATATCTGATGGATAACAAATTGAGAGTGAACTTACGAACATACAACACAAATGAAAAACGTAGATTAGAAGTGATATGAATATCACCCTATCCAACTATAGAAGAGAGAGAACCGTATGTAATTTAGATCTTGTCCTTGCTTGAACAAACATTATAAGATGTGAAGAGGGATGACATACCAATCATATGGTGGGAGACCCCTCAATAGATGATCTACGAACACTGTGGACTAGAGACAAAGCAAATTTAGATGTACCTAAATATGCAAAGGATGAAGAAGGGGCATTGAAAGGATGGTCCAATTGGGAAACCAAGCGTCTGAAGGCCTCAATCTCATTTCTAGACAGGCCCCCATTTGAAAAACTATGGGGCATAAAGTTGGTACTGGTGAACCTGTCATCTTTGTAGGTCTGGTCGTTGAATGAGCATTAAATCGACTAATACCAAACCAGACTCCTCCCCAACCATTACTAGACCCACCTCGTGGAAAAAAAACGTAAAGGTAGAACATGTGGTCGACCATGAAGGTCCCAACACTGATCTTTAGTTTGCCTTAACTGACCACAATGTTCACACTTGAGTTGATCTCGATCATTTAAAGTGAATTTCATTCTACCACCACAACCACGCCCAGTATTGCCACCATGACCAACTTTAGTGGAAGTAGAGACTAGTTGATCTCGATCATTTAAAGTGAATTTCATTCATCACTCCCCGATGTCTTTCTTCCTTGTGAATGTAAGTATATACCTCATTTAAGGAGGGCAAAGGGTCCTTCCCAAGAAGTAGAACCCGCATTTGTTCATACTCTAGATTCTGCCTATCTAAGAATTCAAATATCTTGATGCTTTCAATGTGCTTTATACTCTATGGTATCTTTCACACAAGTTGGGCGATACGTGGTATAATGGTCCAATTCATCCCACATTTTCCTCAAGGAAGAGTAATAAATAGCAAGCGAATGATCTCCTTGCTTGAATTGAAAAATGTTCAGTCTCAACTCATATACCTTAGTAGTGTAGCCCATTTCAGAGTAAGACTTGGTTAAGGCATCCTATATCTGATGGGCTATTTTAATGAACAAGAAGTGGTCACTAATCTCTGACTTCATGGAATTCAATAGCCAACCCATGATGGTTGCATTTTCTATCTTCCACTTCCTATGGCGAGTATTACTTCGTGAAGGTACCTCCACCTCACTAGTCAGGTACACTTCCTTGTCTTTTCTTTGAATATATATCAATACTGACTTGGACTAGGTAAGATAGTTACTGCCATCAAATTTCATTGTAGTTACTTGGGGCTGAGATGTATCTCTAGCAATTTGGATATTACTCACTCGATTCTCCCACAGTTTGGCCAAAGTCTTGGTTCTCTTCCGACATCCTGTAATGGAGGAAACACAACTACATAAGACAAAAACAAAACCAAACCTTAACATAGGTCTGAACACCCAATGTACCCACTGAAATCAATCAACTTCATGATTACACCTTGGTTACATGGATGTGTAGCCTGTAAATCTTCACCAGACCATCAGAACAAACATCTGAGCACTAACCATAAAGAAAAAAAACCCAGAATACTTTAACACACAAATCACAAGGATCCATATCAATCCAAGAGAGAAGAAAAATCGATCAAAAAAATCACAAAACTTGTCGTGCACAGTGTTTAATATCGATTTCCAGCCCAAAAACTCAACATAGATCCTCCAAATCTCAACCAAATCGAATTAAACAAGTTTTGATTCACACCTTAGGGAAAAACGACACATCCACTTGAAATCAATCAAAGAAATGACTTCTGATCTAATTGAATTTGACAGATTCATCTGATTTGGGGTTTTTGTTAAGATTTCACAAAATCCCTCGAAAAACACATGTGGGCTTAATTTTTTTTTAGAAAAATCACTAGAATTACTAGCATCAAATTCCCATCCACATCCTAGAGGTTTCGACCTCTGACAGTCATATGGCCTTGTTGACATCAGCCGTACAAATGCTGACATCAACACCGCCCTATGCTCACAATTGAGTCCTAGTCTCTTTTCCAATGCTCTGGTACCAAGCTGAGTACTTGCAAGATGGAAAACAAGAAGAAAGAGAGGAGAAAAGGGAAGAATAAGAGAAAGGATAATGCAATTTACTTGTTATCAGTCATATAAGAGATGTTTTTTTACATACCAAGGAGTATTTATTCATGAGCTCTTATACACAAGTACAATGCTCTACATACTAAGATACAATATGACATAAATAGCGTGTATATGCCTTCAAGTAGGAGTATGCCTCCCTTTTCTTTTGTGTATTCAGATGTGTGGGGTCCTGGACTTGTGGACTTGTTACTTCTTTTTTTGGTTATTGGTACTTTCTTACTTTTGTAGATGATTTTACTCACACTACTTGGGTTTATTTGCTTCATGCTAAACATGAAGTATTTTCTACTTTTTAGTTTCATAAAATGATTGATACCCAGTTTGACTCCAAGGTCCACATTCTTCATTCTAATAATGGGTTGAATATGTCTATTGCTTTTTTTTTTCTTCATTTTTCTCCCAGCTTGGCATCCTTCATCAAACCACTTGTTTAGGAACTTCTAGAGAGAATGAGATTGCTTAAAAGAAGTATCATCACCTATTAGAAATAACTTGTGATTTGTTATTCACTATACATGTTCTTCTGGTTCGATGCTCTACAGACTGCAACCTATCTTATGTATTGTATACCCTCTCCTTTTTTTGGATTTCAGTCTCCTTTATGCCTTCTTTCAATGTCCTCCCTTGGAGCCTCTCTTCCTCCCAAGCTCTTTATGTGTATTTGTTGTGTTCATGTTCCGAAGGCCGATCGCAACAAGTTAGATTCCAAGGCTCTCAAGTGCATATTCCTTGGGTGATATGCTTTGAATCAAAAGGGATACAAATGTTATTATCCCTCTTCTCGGAAGCACATTGTTACTAGGAATGTTATATCCCATGAGGCTATCTCTTTTTTTTCCCTTGGCCACCATCATCTTTAGGGGGAGAGTCATAGTGAAGGTGAAAATGAGGTAACTCTTCCTTTTACTATTCTTCCATATTTTTATGTTGATGGCTATAGTATCTATGAGGAAGACAATTTCAGGCTTAAGTAAAAAGAAGAACCCTGTCGTGATCACTCAAAAGAAAGCATGGGTGAAAGACTTTACAAAGGTGTTTATTTGACAAAAGAAACGGGTTGTTTCTACCCCTGAACCTGTTCTGTCTCTTCAAACAATCACTTTTTCTCTAGGTATTTTTCCCTATATGCCTCATGATGCTTCCTATCTTCCCATTACTGTAAAAAAGGGTACTTGTTTTTGGACTCAACATCCTATTTCTAATCATGTGTGCTATGATTCTTTGTCTCTCACTTGTTATCCTCTATTAACATTCCATGTAGTGTATCTCAAGTTTTACCTTGGTGGGGGAGAGCAATAAAAGAGGAAATGCAAGCTTTAGAAAAAAAAAACAGTACATGGAATGTTGTTGATCTCCCTAAAGGGAAGGAGCCTGTAAGATGCATGCAAATTGGTATTCTCAGTGAAACTGAAACTCAGTGGTGTTGTTGAGTGATATAAAGCAAGATTGGTAGCCAAGGGCTACACTTTGACATATGAAATTGATTATTAAGAGACCTTTTCCAATTGAGGATGATCATTGTTATATTGCGATTTCAAGAATGTTTTCCCACATAGAGATCTTGAAGAAGTTCATATGTGGTTACCTACCAGTTTTCAATACTCTATTGAAAATGTGAAAGTGTAGCTGAAGAAAGCTTTCTATGGCCTAAAGTAGTTCCCTAGAGTGTGGTTTGAAAGGTTTCATGGAACCATGCTCAAGAATGGATATAAACAATGTCAAGCAGATCACAAACTTTTTGTCAAGCATTAGAAAGAAAAGGTCTTGGCCCTTCTAGTCTATGTTGGTGATATTATTGTTACAGGTGATGAACAGTGTCAAATAAAAAACCTAAAGGGCTTCCTTAGCAAGGAGTTTGAGATAAACGATTTGGGCCTTTTTAGATACTTTCTTAAGGATTGAAATTTCTAGATTCAAGAATGATATCTTCTTATCTCAGTGCAAGTATGTACTAGATCTCATTTAGGACTCTAGGATGCTAGGGTGTAAGACCATGTGAGACTCCCAATGAGTGCAATCATCGGTTTCAAGCAGAAGAGGGTCATCGACTTATTGACATTAGCCACTATTAGAGACTAGTAGGGAAGCTTATGTACTTAACCCTGACTAAACCATACATCTCTTATGTAGTTGGGATGGTCAGTCAGTTTATGTATGTCCCTACAACAAAGTGTCTTGAGGCAGCGTACCGCATCCTTTGATACTTGAAGAAGATTCCACGTTGAAGCCTTTATAGATGCAGATTGAGAAAGTTCAATGTTTGATAGGTGGTCCATTTCATGCTACTGCACATTTGTGGGAGGTAATAATCTTGTCACGTGGTGAAGCAAGAAGCAACCAATTATAGAAAGATTGAGTGTAAAATCAAGTTTTGAGGCATCACACATGGCATTTGTGAGATATTATGGTTATGTGGTCTCCTTAGAGAGTTGAGATTCAACTCTCAAGTTCCCATGTGATTGTATTGTGACTAAGCCACAATTAGCATGACTCACAATCCTATTTAACATGATAGGACTAAGCACATCGAGGTTGACATGCACTTCATTAAGGAGAAGTTACAAAATCAGCAGATATGTACCCCCTTCGTAAATATTGAAGATCAATTGTTTGATGTGTTCACCAAAGGTCTATGTAGTCCTAGTTTTTGTAGGATTGTTAGCAAGCTGGGTATGCACAATATTTTTATACCAATTTGAGGGGAATGTTGCTGTACATGGTAGAGGTAAAATACAATATGTAAGGGTGTATACGTCATTAATGGGTATAAGGGTATACTTGTAAATACCTATTCATGAATGGGTATAAGGGTATACTTGTAAATACCTATTCATGTATTAGTGTATTTCATTCATTTGAATATATCTCATACGCATGAGAAGAAGCTCTATGTTGAAGTATCTTAATTTGTGTATCTCATAACACCTTAAGGTTTTGGGAGAGTTGATTAGTTTACTATTAACATGGTATCAGAGTAGGTTTTGGTTGTGAGTTCGAATCCAGGTGGAAGTATTTTCGTAGATGTAGTGTTGTGCACGTGTGTATGTGTTGTATGGACTCTTGCTGAGCTCCCCAAGTGTGTTCCCAAGAGATAACAATGTTTTTCCTGGTGGAGGTGTTGAAGTATATTAATTTGTGTATCTCATAACACCTTAAAATTTTGGGAGAGTTGCTTAGTTTATTGTCAACACTCTACACTATCATACAATTTCTTCCCAAATACCTCATCTTTCTATTCTTCTTCCTCCTACAAACCCTAACTCATCTACAACTAATTTCCACTGACGTTGAAATAGAAATTCAAGAAAAAGTTGGATTTTCTTCGAAGAGAATCCTTCCCTTCTATTCCTTAACAAGATGATGCACAATGCAAAACAACCCATATTTGGATTTGATGGATTTTATATAGGGGTATTTGGGGAATTTTGTGTTTTTTTTTTTTTTTTTTTTTTGTGGCAAAGAATTTGATTTGGTTAATCTATGTTAATTTTTTGTCAATTAATATAAGGGTTTATTTATTTCCAGATAGAATAGGTTTTATATAATTTTAAAAAAGTGAAAGATTTATTTCGGTCACTTTTCTTTAGGCCTTATTTTAGGAGGTCAAAACTTAGCCGTTAGACTTGATTTTAGTGTCATTTGAAAGGTTATTCATTTACCTTTCCTATGAGACCAAGATTTTATGAATCCAATGTGATTTAGAGTTTTAGGTTTTAGGAAGTATAGTCAAAGTGAGATTTGGAAAGTATGACATATATATATATATATATATATATATATATATATATATATATATATATAAGCCTGAATTTTTTTAATGGAATGAATGGTGTTTATTGATTATTCAAGGCTATAGTTGCTTTGTTCTCTGGTGTGACTCCAAAATGTTGAAGGTGTGATGCTTTCAACCCTAGGTGTGACTACTAGGAGGTCATTGGTATTTTCTTCTATTTTTTTTTCTTCTGTTATTATTATTTTTTTACTGCAGATCATCTATTAAAGAACCAACATCAATTTAGTGTCAAAGACCAAATCAATAGGATAAAAATATAATTTGTTACCCAATTTCATTGATTCATCTGTTTGATATATAACATTGTGCAATATCCTAATACGGTTCCGAATAGCTAACTACAAACACCCACGTGTACGTATCAATCCTTCCCTCTTGCAACAACCTCCATGTGTTCATATCAACGAGTGTCTAAGGATAGAATATCATGAAAACTACAAAATAATTCAGATATGCAGTATCATTATGTTTGATAAAGACCAAATACCAAATACCTTGTTAGGAGTGAGGGAATTTGTTGGATCTCCACCTATCCTAATGGAAAACACCTTGTTAGGAAGTCAATTCTTCTTGCTGCATTTTAGTGGACTTGATAGATGATGATTTGGAAGACCAGATTCTATCCAAAAGCTTTAATAGTTACATTTCATTTAAATATTTTGGTATAGTGACATCCCTTATGATGCAACAGCCTTGCAATTTTTGGAGAACAAGAAAGGAAGGCCAAGGGAAGATGTCCATGGTAATTAAGAGTTTAGGGTATTTTAAAGAGGGGTGCAACATTTTATGTGTCCATGTAATAAGGCTAATAGTGCCAAACTTTGGGTTTTTTTAGAGTAATCCCATTTTTTATGTTTAACCAACTATTTCAAATGTCAAAACTTAACTTTTTGACTTGATTTTGGTGTAATTAGATAGGTTATTCATTTACCTTTCCAATGAGACTAAGATTGTGTAAATCCGAGGTGATTTGGGGAAATTATAACCAAATTACT
>JAOXJP010099695.1:0-14432 GCA_025762735.1 Platanus orientalis | reverse complement strand
ATATATATATATATATATGTGTGTGTGTGTGTGTGTGTGTGTGTGTGTGTGTGTGTGTGCGCGCGCGCGTGCATAGGGTCATAATTGTAAAAACAATTTTCAAATGAAAAATAAATACCCATAAAAATGGGATATATACGATTAAAACCAAGTTTACTCCCTATTTAAAAGAGTCACCCAAGGATGTCATATGGAATAAAATGGGTGGGTGAGACATTTTTTGAATATGAAATATGCATTTTATTTTATATGTCGTCCTTTGGCGTCTTGGACACCAAATCCTAGATAGAACAGCAAAAAACTATCACATCTCAACCTATGGTGAGCAAATTGTAGAACATATAAAATCTTGGATATAATAATTTTTTTTTCTTTTGATAATCCCTTTCCAAAATCAAAGCATACATTAAATTATGATGGGTCAGAATCATGGTATCAAATGTCTTGAAATGTCTTATATATTTTTTGAAATATTTTCATGTTTATTAAGACTAACACAACATATTCTAATACTAACACAAAATATTAAATATATTATAAAAATTCATTTTTCATTTAATATGATGTATGATGTGGATGTGTTAAGCGAATATTCTCCTTATGTAGTGTATTATTGCCTAATGTTGATATTGTTATAATAAAAAATTATATAAAAAATAATAAATTTTAAATAAAGTAAAATGAAGGATAGGATTAAAGAGGAAATAATAAAATGAACAAAACTACTTGTTTTCTTATGTTTGTACGGTTAGATTATAATATGTTTGTCAACCATTATGTATGCATATATATTTTTAAAGAATATTAAAATATAAATGTACTAAAATAAACCATCATTCCTTATAAATCTATTTGTTTCATTATGCATATGTAGTTTGATTTGAATATGCCTCCTAAATTCCACGATTTTTATAATTTTTCTTTTTGATATTTCTAATATATATCTTAGTTTAGTTTGACCAACATTTTGAACCTTAACCATAACCTATTAAAAAAAAAAAGACTAAATTAATAAATTTCTCTATCCAAGAAGGGGGTTAAGAGACTAATGAATCTAAAAAGTAGCACTCAAATTGGGTCTGATATCAAGTGCAACACCCCCCTACTGGGACACTTAGGAGGAGGAATCAAAAACCTCCAAAAAGTGAATTGATTTCGGGGCATGGTGCATACGATATCACCCCCTCAAATTGTGAATTGCCAAAGCATTAGCCCCTCAGGAAACAAGTATATATATATATATATATAACACTTGTGAATTAAATATCAAATTTCAGTTAAATCACAACCACATTTGTTACTAATAGGATCATATGGATTGTATAAATATTTAGAGCTGTAGTTGATTTTCTCTCCTCTACTCTTTGCCATAATTTTGGCATAGATTTTATATGCACCTTTAATGAATGCTTAACATCCACCTATATGCATGGGTAAACACATGGTATCAAAAAAGAGATTTACACTTTTTGGGGAGGTCATTTTCACTTTTCCAAGTCATGTATTTATCCTAGCATATGGGCCAACCTTAGGCCTTCGTTGAGGGAGCACACTAAATCTTGGGGTCCCCAATTCCAGGTCCATTCTTTTCTTGCTCTTCCTTCCATACGCCGACACGATGAACTAGACTTGTATCACCAGTGACAGAATTTTTGTTCTGAATTTTGTATCCAAACACACATGGGGTTGGTCCATACACTTTTTGGGGAATGGGGTGGTGAGCCTCCCCAAAAGTGCTTAACCCCACCCCATGTATCTCTGCAAAAATTCTATTAGACGTGATCTACGTAAAGTCACCTAAGGTAGGACTGACAAAGGGGCTAACACATCAGCGTTGAAAAAGTGACCTTTGACGCTGATCTCAACGCTGATGTGTTGGGCCCTGTATCATTCCTATTTTAGGGCGAATTTATGTAGTCCTACCAAATCCAGACTGCTCAGATGCTTTAAGCTTATGCTAAAGTTCTGCCTATTTCGGTGGTGATGACATGTGGTTAGAAAATCAAATTAGTGAACAATTAATTAAAAGTTAAGAGTTTTTAATTTTTTGACATGGGTCTGACTACAGAAATAGGACTTTTAACATGAGTTTAACAATCAGGAGAGGGTCCATAAGCTCATCTGCAAACTCGGCCGCTCGCTCTTTCTCTCTCAGGCAATCTCTCATCCATCGTCTCTCTCGAACCCAATTTGTTGAATACTTTGTGGAGGAGGAAGATAAAGCTGCGGGAGACATATAAGCTTCTTTGCAGGATGAAGGTGAAGGGATGGAATCCTCGTGTTCTTCATTATAATACAATAATCGTAGGATTCGGTAGAGAAGGTCTTGCACTTTATGCTTTTAAGGTTCTCGAGGACATGCCATCCAATGGGGGCATTCCCAATCTGGTGTATTATGGGTATTTGGTTGGTTTTGTGATCTGGGAAGATTATGTAGTAGATAATATTAAATGGGTTTCCTCCACATTACTTGGTAATCATGATTTGGTTGAGGGTTTCTGCAACATGGGTAAGATAGATGAAGTTAAGCTCCACATATACTTGGGCAGAAATTTTACCCAGAATTTGTGATATGTATGAATTGATGGAAATGGAGCCGAAGGTTATGGAGGTGGATATGAAGCATAAGGATAGTGGAAGCTGGCCTTGGTTAGGAGTATTTAATCAGGAGAATATGGGCTAAAATTTATCATTCTGTGATGTTGGATTGCTTGAACTTTTCTGCAACTCATCCTTAATTTTGAGGGATCAGTAGCAATTAAGGTAAAAGATCAACCTCTTGATTGCTTAATTGTTTTGTTTAGTGCTATAGTTACATTGTTTTCTACTGGTTCTTGGTTTCATACCATTGTATGCTTTTTAAATTATTACTATTTGTTGATACAGCTATGTGCTTTCATATCTCATACCTTGTTTTGGGTTTAGTTTCAACAACAGAATGTTGTTAGAAATCATTCTATAACATGAAGTCATTGTAAATATTATTTTCAACCACCCACAAAACACACACCATCAATCCTTGGTGATTTAACACAGAAAGTCATAAAGAAAATTATTCCATACTATATAGTCATTATAAATGCTCACTATTAGTTCTCAATGTGGTCGAAAGAAGGAGGAAGCAAATAACCCATACAAGACATGCTCATATATTTCCTTTGCTTATAAATTTAGTCAAAACGTATATTTCTTATGGAATAATGCCCAAAGTTAACCCTCTAGCACAAGACTGACTCACATCTAGGACAACAATTTTCACACTTTTAAACAAATACAGAAGTTGTCTAATTTTTCATTTGATAATTGTTCTACATGTCTGCATATGATTCAAATTTTATAGCACGAACGGCTATTGGACTCCTGACAATATGCTCACCGTCTGTCCAAGTTAGGCTTCCAAATGAGTAATCTCCATGCACCTTAAGCATAGAAGAAAAGGTCACTCTGAAAGGTAGGATGGGGCTGGTTAAATTGAAAGATAGAGTCTGAGGTTCAACTACCATTTTAACACCATGTGGAGGCTGCACTAGAGCTTTGTACACTGAATTAATGGGACCCACATTTGTCACAGTTCTGCAAACTGTTACAGTCTTTTTAAGGTTTGGGATGGAGATAGAGGGGAAGTTGAGGTCCAATTCAGAATGCCTATTCTTCATGCAGGAGGTTTTTCTCTTAGTTAGATTGGTAATGGCTGGACTACTGTAACCTATGGAGCATAAGAACTGCACGTAACTCTCCCTGCTCATATTGTAAATAAGCCCTGGCTTTGCTGCTCCATTGGGATTGACATGCCCTCCACCAATGTCAAAAGGGTCAGCAGGCTTGCGAGTCGCACCCTCTGCAATAATATTATCTCCGTCTGTGCCAGTTTGTGAGGCTGCAATCACATGAATTCACACATTTAACAGATGAGCTTGGTTGTCAAAAATGGAATCTTACCCTATGTAGCTCACCAGTAGTGACAAGTGCTGACTTTATGGCTGCTGGGGACCAATCTGGGTGTATTGATTTAATGAGGGCAGCTATTCCAGCCACATGAGGACATGCCATTGAGGTTCCTGATTGAAGGACATAGACATCACTATTTTTTGGATCACTTGATGGTGAATATGCAGCTAAAATGCTCACTCCAGGTGCTGCTATATCGGGCTGCCTCCAGCATCAATCAAACAGCAGATAGTGAATTAGGTCATCGTGATGTTAGGAGGGGGAGGGAGGGGGGAAGGGAAACCTGGAATGTTATTGGTTTTGTATCTTATAGAACATTTCTATTGTTTTAGTAGATTAAGCATGACATTTAAGAAGTGTTTAAGAAACATAAGCTTAAAGATCTTATGATATAGTTTAAAAGCCTAGTTCAGTTGAGTAGGATTTCATTCACTGGTTCATGATGCAATTTGGTCTTCAAAGGACACTCCTATCAAGCTAATATACACCTTTTGATACACCACCTTACTTTTGCTCCTCCTTTGTCCCTCATTATTGTGTTTTTGGTGCTGATAATGCTACACTTTGAAACGAGATAACCTCTTTAAGTTGTTAGAGGGCATGGGATATTGTTCTTTACCGACAAAAAAATAAATAAACTACTGGTAGGACCAAATTAAGTGACAAAAGTCACATAACTAAGTTAGATTTTTTTTTTTTTTTTTGTGGGTAATTTAACTAAGATTAAAAAAAAAACAAGAGTATATATCACCCAATAGCCATCAACATGTGTAGGAAGGGATATCTTCTTCTTCTTCTTTTTTGATAGGTAAACATTATCGGTTATTTTATTAGTAGGTAAAGACAGGTTTTGAACCCAAGTTTGTGGTACGACGCACGGAGACTTTACCAAGTAAGATATCTAATCAAAGAATTTTATTTATTTTTGATAATTAACAAGACTTTATTAGAGGAAAAGAAGAAAATAAGATACAACAAGGGGGATCACCCTACAGGCAACCCTTAGGGAGCCAATTCTCAGAGAAAACTGAAAGGGAATCAACCCCCCAATCAGCTAGCTTATCAGCCAACTCATTCTAACTCCTACCAACATGGGATATCAATATACAAAGCAAAATGAAAGCTCCCAAATCTCATATAGAATATAAATCAGGTTCCAAGAACCGAACCCATCATTTTCCCAATTGATCACCACCGCCGAATCACCCTCCACCTTTCAACCTTGTAAGCCCATTTGTTTCAGCTCCCTTAAATCCATCAAGAGACTAGTAGTTTCAGCTATAATTGCATCACAAACCCCCAAAAGACCACAAAGAGCTTGAATAACTTTATGGTCATGGTCACGAATCACACACCTAAACCCCGCAGGCCTAGGATTGCCTTTGGAGGCCCTATCAAAATTGAGTTTAAGAATCCCAACAAAAGGAGGAATCTACGACAAAATCTCTTTGTCACCCACAAAGAAACCCCATTTGATAGAGGAGGCCGAATCTCCATGAAGGAGAAAGAAAGGAATATCATAAAATTCTTTAAGCACAGATATCCAGTTACCCACCTCCCGCACAATAGAATCAATCACATCACTTATGGGGCTAGCCTTCCCTTCAAAAATTTGCTTATTCTTTTCCTTCCAAATTCCCCACAAAACTCTATGCATAAGGCAATCCCAAAAAAGTTTTGCATGGTTAACTTAACCACCTCCAAACCACTGACAAACAAAGATTTTAAGTTCCTTTAGCCAAACATGCGAACGATTCATCCTGGAGAAGAAATAATTCTAATATAGGAGAAGTGAAGCAACAATGGATGAAAATATGTTGTGTAGATTCACCCGCCTTCTTACATAGATGCACTAATTAAGAGAGATGACCATGTGGGGTCTTCTTCTTTGGAGCACGTCCATAGTATTAATGCGATTAAGCACAGTAGACCACACGAAAGCTTTAACCGTTGGGGGGGACCTTGGGCTTCCAAATTTTCTTGGCGGGAAAGGACAAATCAAAATTATTGGAAGGAATCAAAGCTTTAAAGAAAGACTTACATGAAAAAATCCCAGAGGACTCAAAGGTCCAAACCCTCTTGTCAGGAAAGGAATGAGAGATATAAACATTTTCCAAATTAGACACCAATGGCCTGAGAATATCAATTTCTCAATCAAACAAATCCCTTGTGAAAGTTCAATTCCATAAGTAACCACTCAAAGACGGGGAAAGAACATCAGCAATAACAACATGTTTTTGGTTTGAAAGTCTGAAAAGTCTATGAAAAACCAAAGTTAAACTTTGGCTCCCCCACCAAATATCATTCCAGAAACTAATCATAAGCCCATTGCCCACAATTAGCTTAATATGAGGGATGAAAAAAGGATATAGTTTAATGATTTGCCTTCATAGCAAGGACATCGAAGGAGAGATACAACGAGAACAATCCCACCCATTAAGATCCACCCCATATATATATATATATATATATATTTTAATAATGAATTTTATAAAAAGAGAAAGAGAAGGGAAACAAATACAGATAGAACCAGGAAAAAAACCAGCCTAAACAAGCAAAAAGGAACCAACAAAACTAGCCATCCAGAACATAATCCCCCATGAAAACATCATGATAAGTGACACTCCATTTGGCAAGCTTATCTGCAAGGTCATTTTGAGACCTTGGAATATGATGCAATTCCACTTTAAGATCACTCAAAATGCTCCGAACTTCACAAATAAGATTATTCAATCTCCAAGAGCCCTTAACCTTCCCAACCCCTCAACTGATCACTGTTGAAGAATTGTCTTTCATAGAACAATCAAAAAGATTTTTATCCTTAAGAATACGAAGGGCAACAAGGAGCCCCATCAACTCCGCTTTAATGGCATCCTCAATAATGGATTGCCAAAGACTGGCATTCTCATTAAAGAAACGCTATAACCATTTCCCAAGCAAAGTCGAATTCTTCTCCCTAAGATGACCAATTCCCTACCCACCATATTCCTTCGGCCTACAAACATTCTCCCACTTCACCAAGTGATCCTTTCTGTCCCTACCTCCTTCCCAAAGGAAATCCTGCTAACACTTCTGGAGCATCATGCTAAATTTTCTTGACATATGTAAGAGAAATATGTAGTAAGCAGACACACTAGACATTTCAACTTTCATCAAAGTAATTCTTCCCCTCAAAGATATATATGATTTCTTCCACATAGCTAGCTTTTTTTGGATCATTTCCACCACAAGGTCCCATAGAAACATGGCTCTCGGATTACCTCCAAGCAGCACACCCAAATATTTCATAGGCCATGACTCCACTTTACAACCAAAATTCCCTGCAAAAGAATAAAGAACCCTCTCATCCATACTGATTCCTACCATGTTACATTTCGCCTTCTAAAATTTTTAAAATGGGTTTAAGGTTTGCGACTTAGTCCATACTCACCTTTACAAAGCAAATGGTATCATCAGCAAACTGTAAGTGCGAGACTGATGGCCCATTACAATAAGGTTCAAAGCTTTTAATGAGGTCATTTTCACCCGCTTTTGACATCAAAGCACTAAAACCATCAATAACAAGCGTAAATAAGAATGGAGATAGAGGATCCCCTTTTCTCAATCCTCTAAATAAGGGGAGGGAACATTTTAAACTTCCATTGATCATAACAGAGAAATAAAGGTGATCCAAGTATCCTATAATCCACTGAATCCATCTGTACCCGAAGCCTTTTTTCTACATAGTCCAATGTAAGTAGCCCTAATCAACCTTGTCATAAGCCTTCTCCGAATCGATTTTACACACCAGCCTCAGCTCCTTCGGTCTTTTCCTACCATCAACCAACTCATTAGCTAGAAGGATTCTATCGGTGATCTATCTTCCTTTCACAAAAGCACCCTGAGAATTTGACACCACCCCACCCCACCCTGAGAAAGATGAATGCAAAGTTCACATGTTTTCAAAACGGAAGGGGGAAGGCCCAAACTTAATGCAAAGAGAATTGGCCAATGATTTGAAGTTAGCTTTGGCAAAGCTTCCTAAGTAAAATGGGGATAGACATATCTAATGAAAGAAAATGAAAGCAGAAAAAAGAAGAAAAAGATGTTGGTTTGTTGCAAACTTGATAGATTTCTCATCAACTCGGATTTGGGAGGATACATTTTGCAAGCTCATTCAAGAGTCTCCTTGGGGAAACAATGGTAGATTTAAGCCAACACATCGGTTGAAGCCTTGCATTTTATATATAGAAATGCAATATTCCAGTCAAAGTGACTGAAACATTACAATTTGTGTCAATGCATTGATAGATACATTGGATTTCTTTTACTTCATTTCATTTCGTGTTTAGTCAAAACCAGCATACACCATATAAAATGAACTGACCTATGTTAATTTTTAAGACCATGGTTGCCTTGAGGTCAGTCAATGATATAGTGGGGCTTTCTAAGTGGAATCAGTATGGGTGCCTGTGTTCAATGATGTATGTCCTACTCTTTTAATGAAAAAAGAATACGTTGAAAATACCATTTGAATGTTCTTTATTTCTTTTCTTCTTCTCTTCCTTGTCATCTCTGTGGAAATTTTTTTGATTAGTTTGCTTTAACAGTTGGTGCAACAAGGTGGCAGAGGTGAAACACACACCCAGTGGTTGTCATGCTACCTAGGTGTAAATGCAGGACAGCAGGTGGCAAGTATGGGTATGATCAAGGTGTTGGATTTACATGGCTCCAAAATCCCTAATTACTATTATGCAAGTAATATTATATGTTAACTAATATTTACAATGGGTTATTTTATTATGCTAACTAATCTTTACACATGATTATTATATTATTTTTATCCAAAAAATAATTGTGATATTCTTTTTAGTGTTAAGAGACTTAGATAGGACCGAACCATGTCTACAGTATCCATACCATGTGCATGTTGTGTGCTGTCAACCTAGGTATGATGGGAAGATGTAAAAAATTTGGATACCCATATAATAGGGTGTTAACCATACCTTTAATACAGTAGGTGACATGGAACTAGGTCCTCTGGATGAGAAATGTGCAACTCGCGGAGATATCCATTTCCCTACGATGGTCTTGGGATGACTCAGCTTCACAACTGGTGACCTTCATGGAAGATTGACACAATTAATTTTATTTCTTTAGCTTAACACAACCTTTCTTGTCCTTGTATTCTTGGTATCCTATCTCCTTACCTTGTTTCTCTGATGTAGGAAAGTATCTTTGTGCCTACTTCATAATCTACTTTAATACAAGGGATTATATCACATGAATTGAGCACGTTGTCACGACTCTGTGCAAATATGATGCCGACCCCTCCTGCTTCCATCACAGCAATAGATGCAGCTCCAATATCCTGCTCATCTGCTACTGAGAAACAGAGGACAACCTTTCCTGCTGCTAATGTTGCATTGAGACTTCCAAGGTAACAACCTTTACTGCAAACCAAGCAGAGTAAGATTTGGAAAATTACAACAAACTGGAAGGTAGAATAAAGTCTTACCTTGAATCATCTGTGCTGTCTATAGCTATTTTCTCAGAGTATACGATACCGACGAACCCTCCTTTTCGCTTTCTAGTATCCATGGATTGGCCCTGCAACATACAAGCAAGCTAAGTGGTCAACCTCCATACCCAATAAGATTCTGAGAGCCACCCTGCATTACCAATAGAGTGTGATTGTTTCCAAGTATAATGGCTGTTGGGAAAGCCCTGTCTGTTGTGGTGGCTGCAACAGTAATAAGCCAAGGCACCGTATTCACAATTGTCTGAGAAAAGGGGCCGTCATTTCCTGCTGAGCAAACCACAGTGATTCCCCTTTCCATTGCATGGAAAGAACCAATTGCGACTGCATCGCGTTGATCAACATAGGAGAACAGAGGAACTTGGAGGCCAATTGATGCAGATAAAACGTCCACCCCATCATGTATGGCCTTATCAAAAGCTTTTAGGATATCTGCATCAGAGCATCCTTCATTTTCAATGGCCCAACAAGCCTTGTACATTGCTATGTGAGAAAGAGGTGCACCACCTCTGGCTAAACCTGCTGCCAGCCCTCTATCGCTTGCTTTCACAAAACGACCTGCAGCTGTGGAAGCTGTGTGGGTGCCATGGCCAATTCCATCCCGTGGTGACAGGAACTCCCCTGTTCCAGTTGTGTTGATGGGCTTCTTGGTTTGATCTACGATTCCTTTTATAAACCAGCGGGCACCGATCAGTTTCTTATTGCAGTTAGTGGAATTAAAGTGCTCTCCGTGTTGGCAAATTCCTTTCCAACGTGATGGAACTGGACCCATGTTTTCATCATTAAAACTTTCTGACTCAGGCCAGACTCCTGGCATTTCCAACAAGAATTTTTATCTGGAAGTCCCAAACATATTCAAATAGAAAAAATCAGGGAGAATTAAGCTGCATTAGATAATTGATACCTGTATCTATCAAACCGATTATTATTCCTTCACCCATATTGCTCTCGGACAAAACATTTCTTGGAGAATGAGAATTGAGTCCTAGAAAATCCCAGCTTCTGGTAGTATGTAGCTTGTGAATGCGATTAGGAATCACTTGGACAACACCAGGAAAGTCTGCAATTCATGCTGTATTTTCATTAATAAGATGCCTGGGAAGAAGTGGGTTCCACCATAAATGCAACAGGTTTGAGTGTGCTACACTTGATGGAGCTTACCTGCAATTAGTTCTGCCTCAGATTCAGTCAGCCTAGCTGCAAATCCGGAGAAGCCATGCTTATAGCTGTACAGAATTGAACTCTTGGCAGCTTCTTTGCTTAAATACAGAATAAGAAAAACTTTGATTGTTAAACTGCTTCCATATACTAGTAATAATCTAGCAATGCAGAGGGTTCGTAGAGGTGTACCTTCCAAGCAAGGTTGATAGCATGTTGTGGTGAGACTTTGTTATGGCTACTGGATCATCATGCTGCTTCCCTCCCATATACACTATTTGCACCTGAAACCATTTCTCTGTTGACTATTTATTTGTTCCCCCACCCTCCAAATAATCAAGCAAAAACCTGAGCTGAAAAGCAAAGTAGTTTGGAGTAACTCACATTGCTTGCAGTCTCAACAAATATGACAGAGGCCTGAAGATGAAGCTGGAAGAAGAAAAGAGCAAACACCTCAAGGAAGTGAATTTTGCTCATTATTTTCTTGTTTCCTGAGCAAGCAGCCATCAGTTCCTTGAATTCAAAGCCTGAAAGGAGGTTTGGGTTTCCTTATCGCTAGGCTGTTTGCCTGTTTCATCTAGGCTGAAAGTGCTCAATGAATGCTAGCTTCCATAGGTGTTGTGGAAATTTGTTTAGATGTGGAATCTTGCAGGAGCAAGGAAAGTGGAGGAACATCTCATTGGTAGTGTTTTTGCTTTTTATGGATCATTCTAGGGAAAAGCAAGTCATACGATTTTTTGCCCAAAGGATGTAATGATGCAAAGACTGTATATATGGTATAATTGCATGTAGAAATATCATCTCAAATTTTTGAGTTGGTCCCTTTTTTTATCTTCTTCCTTGTGTAGGCTTTGAATGCATTGCGCATCTTTTTTGTAGTCTTCTTTGGTATAATTGCATGTGGAAAGATCACTTGAAATTTTGTAAAGATCCTTTTTTCCTTCTTCCTTTGTGGGTTATAAAGGCATTGCGCATCTTCCTGTTGTACTTTTAGGTAGTAGAGTAGTCCTTAGTGCTTGCCGGGTGAGACTGTCTACCTGCTCTTTAATCATGAATGCTTCAATTGAGAGTGATAAGCAAGCTTTGATGAAGCTTTTTCTTCTGTGAGTAGTGGGAATTATAAATGAAAAAATGAAACATGTTCCTCTGTGACTAAGCTCATTCCCGGGGCTGTATGACATGGTCATGGGTAATTTGTTGTAATAAAACAGATATTTTTCCTCAAAAAAGAATGGAGAAGGAAAAAGGTAATAGGCCACCCTAAGATTCCCACGCCACCACCACTTCCACGCGTGAGTTTTGGCTCCTTTTTTTTTCTTCTATTTTTCTGTTTCTCTTTTTCAAGTGACCAGGGTACTTCGAATAATAGAAGAAAGAGAATTCAGGGAAAGAGGGACTCCCAGGGATAAAGTGCGCTGCCATGAGCCCAGACACAAAGGGGAGGTGGAGCCTGCAAAGAATGTGTGGCCCTTTGTGTCTCGGCTCAGGGTGGTGCACTTTTTCCTCGGTGCAGAGAATATGAGTCCGGGAAAGAGTTGGTTAGCAACTCTCCCCTCCTCTGTGGTGCCAACAACCACTGTGCGGGGACGCTGACGGTGATGGCTATGACATTGTCCTCAAATCTCCTTCCTTGTCCCCCTTCTCTATACTTGTTCCAGCTAGAATCGCCAAACTCCCCCTTGTCTGTGCCACCACCAGCACTAGGGGGTGGCAATTTGTGTTGGCGGGTTGGATTTGTGTGTTAAGAGTATATGTCAAAAGCAAGTTGACCCACTTTGACCCAAAACACGATTACAATAAACCTTAACCCTCAAATTTTGTGTCAGGTTTGTGGTGGTGTGACTAGGGGTGGTAATTCGTGTTGGAAGGTCTTGTTTGTGTAATATCAAGTCAAGGGTGCAGGATTATTTGGGTCAACCCAAGTACAACCTATTTAATAACCATGTCAAAGTGGGTCAAAACACAATTATAAACTCTAATCCGCTAATTTCGTGTTGGATTCGTGGGTCATGTCAATTATTGCCACCCCTAAGTCCAGCACCATTCTGGTCGGATTGATTAAAAGAGCATAAACAAACTTAGAAGGGACGTCGCTTAGACAGCAAATAATTATGAAATTTAGACACCAAGCTCTATACAAAGAGCTCGCAAACGATTTCTCCATAGATTCTACAGATATGTGATTTTAAAATCTATGGAGCTTTTGCATGCGATTGTGAAATCTGACTGTAAAATCAACTCTAACATCTGAGTATAAAGCTGGTTTATCCATAGATTTTACTTAAATGGTTTGGTAATAACACCTTGAAAGTTCTTACATACAAAATCTTTAACTTTCTTAGCTCATACTCCTATCTTCTTTGAAACCAGCAAAAAAAGCTGTTTCCCTTTTCCCTTCTACCAGAGGTAAATCAGAGCATTATATATCTTGTTTGCTCTTTCCTTGGTACCATGTGGTCAGTCAATAAGCTGTGAAATCTTAGACCCTTGGCGTTTACTGGTTGAAGTTAATGATTGAAATCTCATGGGTGAGAATTGCATTTTTCAAAAATTGTAATTCACTTTTTCCTTCCAACGATGTCATGTCACCTGTAGACAGACCTTAACATACATGGCAGGAGAAGATCCAGCCTCGGAAGCCCGAAAAACAAGATGCAATCATACACACAAAACGCAGCGATTTACAAGGTCAGTCATTCGATCCTCTCACTCTAAAAAAATATAGAAATAAATTAGTAAAATTCCTATGCAGAAATATGGTTTTAACCCTTTTATACAAGTAACCTAGAAATAAAATCTCAAATATAACCCCCAAAAAAGTTTGGGCACGCATCGTTCCTGCACCCCCCCCCTCCAACAAGTGTTCCTTCGAGGCTACACAAACAATACTCCTAATTATGAATTAGGCTCCATCCTTAACAACAAGCCTACCACTAATGTGTGACAAAGGGTACTTTCAAAACTATATATGTAATTATCTACTTTGTATATATTATAACACCCTCTCTTAACCCCATATATTTATTCAGGTACCCTTTGCTAGGTATCATGTAATGAATTTATTGATACTAGCATGACATGTTTTCCAGGCAGACTAGAGATGATTTAAACTTGTTTTAGAAGTATCCCTTGAGCGAATGTGTTTTTTTAAATATTTTTTAGCTTATATTTTAAACAATCAATGGTTATTTTGGGTGAAGGTTGCTTTTTGAGAGGCTTTTATAGGACACTGTGTGTAAGGGTTAAAGGAATGGAGTTGGGTAATTCTGGGGATTTTCTCTTCTAGGTTTTGGATTAGAATTTAGGGTTGATAAAGATCTTATAATTCTTTGTTTACTCTCATTTTGTTGAACTCACATCTCTTTAATCTCACAGACACAAGTGGTTTTGCCGAATCACACAAATCTACTTTGTTTCTGTGTTTTTGTATACTTGTTGAGTTCTTTGTTGTTTATTTATTCTTTGCATTGAGATTATGTTTATATGGCAAAAACTAGACTCTCACATATGTAAAACCCCAAACTAATGTGGCTAAATGATTTTGATCTAATCCTCGAATATTATCAAACTGAACCTCAATTAAAATTTGTGATTTTTTTAGAAATATATTTAAAGAAATTAAAGACCAAATCTTAGTTTAATGTGCATGGGTTGATAATGCTACTATAATTATATAATTATTATATTCTTAATTGGGTTTACTGATTTTGGTAACTGCCGTACATTGTCCAATGTTTTGGTGTGAATAATTTTACTCTTTGAGGATAGGAGAATTTTAATTACATGCATGAAGAGGGAGGGAGGGAGG
>JAOXJP010099684.1:0-14432 GCA_025762735.1 Platanus orientalis | reverse complement strand
AAATTCAGTGGAGCATAAAAGAATTGAACACTTTCACACTTTGGTCGATTATAAGTCCTTGACATCCCTCTTTCACTAAGTGCCAGGCCATCTCCGAAAAGAAGGAATGTCAGAGCATTGATGGAATACAATACTGGCAACTTGTCCAAAAGGGTTCAAACTAAGTAATCTGAATTGGTAGCCCCATAGGTGGGTTTGTTTATTAATCGACCCAGAAATCATGCAGATAACAGATGATCAACTGGTCAGGTTGAGTAGACCAGGAATCGAGATTCTGAACAATTTAAAATACTGAATGTAATCTTATAAGATTGAAGATGATTAAGGGATTTGTTCAAAAAAGGATTACAGAGCTCAGTTTACAGATGCCTCATTAGTAAGGTGATCTTACTGCAGAAAACAAATACATAACTCAGCTAACGCGAATCTCTTAGCTGGCCAGCATGATCAATCTCAACTTTTTTTTTAGAGATTTATTTGGGGTTTAGGTTCATTGAGCCCACAAGCAACTAATGTCCAGCAACTCACAGCTAGAATAACTGAGTTTTTGAACTAGGTGGGTGGGGTCAGACATTAGTGCCCGGAACCTCCAATATACATGCTACTGTCAAATTATTCCTATGATAAGATAAAATAAAGAAAAAAAACTATAAAGTTGGAGAATACAAGTAAACTCCTATCTTAGACCAACCCCGCTAAGTTTAGTGCAAATAGGTAGAATATATAATTCATAGTGTAGTGTCCTACATAGCAAAGTAACAAAAGAGAACACACAATGAAAAACCATTACAGATTTTGCTCCGCATACAAGTAGATGTTTTTGTTTTTACATTCAACAACTGAGTAGAGAAAGGTTACAAGTTTTAGCACATTGTTAATTGTGAATTTGCCAGTAGGAAAACCTGGAGTAGCTTTTTGGGATTTTTTTAAAAGGACAAAACAAAATTCAGAAACTCAGTATCCACTAGCTACCTAAGTAACAAAATCCTTTAATGTTTTCCTTGGAAGCATAGGAAGACCAGACACCTCCATGAACTCCATCTTTCAATTTCAGAGTCATCATATCACATCTTGTATTTTTTAAAAACAGGTAAATGTAAAGCTATAAATCGAATTTATTCACATTTTATTTCTTGATAAGAAGAATTTATTCTTATTATCATTGCATGTAGAAACTTACATAGACAAAACTTTATTATTCAACAAGGTTGAAATCATCAATTATGTACAAAATGCAGCTATCTTTATGCACCTCTTATATATATTGCTTTTTTCTCCAATTCCACAGACTCAGCAGTCCAATAAAAACTTCATGAGTAGAAGAACCCAACAGCTGTGCAGCCAAATCTCAAGCATCCTTTCGTTTTGGCCCTGAGAAGAACTTATTGATGGATAGCATGATCTCTGGTGCTCTGTTGCGGAGGCGTTTCCTCAAGCCATGTTCTATGTATTTCTACCCTCTGCAAAGTTCTAAAGCACCCCAACAGCTTTTTTGATCTTTGCTAACCATGTCGTCAAATTCAATTTTCAATCAGCCAAATACATCAATTAGTAGCTATTTAATGAGTGGTATCATAATCCAGTGATACAATCACACTACTACAATTCCTCATAAAGAGAAGAGAATCACTTCCATTATGTGAATAAATTGATATATAGATATACACACTCTTTGAGTTTGGCATAGTTTGAAGTTTTATTGTGCTTCAACATCCATAGAACTTCTTGTCATGCAAGAAAAGATGAATAATGGGAGGAAAAATGTTGAGATATTATAAAATATCCAAGGGAATAAAATCCCTTGGGTGTAGGAGTTCAGCGACCAAACCAACTCCCACTTTCCTCTTTTAGAGAGGCGTGTGGGAGTGGCTAGGGTTGCCGCA
Source organism: Platanus orientalis (assembly GCA_025762735.1). Taxonomy (NCBI): domain Eukaryota; kingdom Viridiplantae; phylum Streptophyta; class Magnoliopsida; order Proteales; family Platanaceae; genus Platanus; species Platanus orientalis. The sequence continues at coordinate 12,549 of JAOXJP010099684.1, read as the reverse complement.
CTCCACTCCCTTCTCTCCCATTATTTTTTAGCCATAGGATCTCCTATCTCTATATCTCACATGATTAAGGATTAAAACCCTAATTATGTTTGTCTCTTATTATATCTATAAATATCCACGTAAACCAAAAAGAGAGTTTTTTGTGAAAAAAAAGAGATTTTGGAGATGAAACTTGTAACATTGGTAGTTGTCTAGGGTTTCTCTAAAAAGATAAAGAGGAAGAAGAAAGAGAGTATTGGAAAGCCAGGAAATGCTCTCTAAAGAAGAAGGAACGCGAATCTGTTTGCAATCTTCATATTCTTAATCTATGTTTTTTTTTTCTTTTAACTGTGCATACAGATTTTGATCTTAGTTGTCTTCCTTTAAGAAGTAATACATTGAAGTCTTGATTCAAGACTCTTATTATAATCTCATTTTTTAAGAAAGTTATTTGGTTTAACAAGAGTGATAATCTCATAAGATTCGGTTTTCTCCTTGTGGGAACTCTCGTTGATCTGTGAGTGATTTGATTTGAGAAAAGCGTTTGACAACATCATTATGCTGTTGGATTTTTTGTAAAATTAATCATAAACGTTTGAGCTTTAAGAACAATAACATGGTTTTATTCGTCTCTGTCGAAAAGTGCAAATCCGTAGAGAGACAAGGGTTCTACTCGAGATAGATTGTATCTTGAAGTTAGTTTGGTCGTGATCCCTTGTATGTTATTAGGAGACCTCGACTATCTTCAAGAAACGTGATAACGACACCTTCTATGCTCAGATGAATTAGTTAATATTGTAACTTTAAGAAAGTCATAAAACCTGCGAATCACGAAATTTTAATTTCTAACCATCCCAAAACTCAACAAAAAGAACTACATCATGCCAGGGTTGAAGCGGAGGTTCCAGAATAGTTGCATGATACTAACACCAATGGTCGCACTAAATGCTACACACAATGGGTACACCTACAAAGGATCGAAACAGAATCCAACATCATGAGAACTTGGAACCATAGAACTAACATTCTTACAACAATTAACAGTTTGAGAAGAAGAAAAGACCCTTTTGGAAATAAGGAATAACAATACAAAGAGAATAAAAAAAATTAATGTCAAATGATTATGTGAAAAAGAATATTGGAAACAAAACAAAACTCACCTAAATCCCTGCAATATTTTTAAATATACCAATAACTACAAATTGCCAAGAAAAATCAAGACTACAATTTACACACAAACATAGTCAATATATCTAGCATTAGACGTTTGATGCTAGCTGATAAGTCTTGCATGGATGTAAACATGGCCCAAATCTGGTGCTTATCAAGAATCTTACTCGGGGAACTAAGAATACTTGGATTTGTAGACTCAAAGTTCAAGAAAATTATGTAGCGTTAAATAATTGAATATCTTGTGAATTGCATCATTCATAAACCCATGGAATAGAGTATAAGTAAATGTAAAGTTTATCTTTGCTACCTAGAAAATTTCTACATGGGATTATGGAATTCACAATGAATATTAGATGTTTATTTCTATCAAACAAACAAGGACCAAAAGAAAAGGAAATCCTGAAGTATAGCTCAAAAATCTGGTTTTTTTTATAGGTAATTATAGGTGAAGATGGGTTTTGAACCCAAGTCTGTGGTACAACACCAACAGACTTTACCAACTTAGTAAGCTGGCCAACTATGGGGTGTCAAAATCTAATGTAGATTTTTTTTTTTGAAAAGAATCTGATATAGATATTTCATCCATTTTGAGCGAGTCTATGAAGGAAAATCATATGATAAATAAAAATTATTTTTTCAGTATGACATAAAAAATATCCCAGACAGTAAAATGACGGAACAAAATTTGTGTAGACGACCCCAAGTCCCCAAGGATTTGGTGAGACAACTTAAAGCGAGCCTAAATTAGGAACGACCTTAGGGCTGACACATCAATTCCAAAAAGTGAAAAGCATTCCCTAAAAAGGGTAACGTCACTTTTTGGCACTGATGTGTCAGCCCTAATGTCATTCCTATCTTAGGTTCACTTAAAGTTGTCTCACCAAATCCCGCCCAACCCCAAGTAGTTGGGTTAAGGTTGTTGTTTATTTCAAAAAAAAAAAAAAAAAAATCCTCATCTATTCTAGGTTGCACCTTTTTCTGTTCTAAGTGCACCTTATGTTCTAAGTGAAACCTCAAAGAACATAAGGTGCATCTAGAACAACATTGTTAAGAAAAAGGAAGCAACACAACTCTCTAGAAGACACCAGAGAGCCGGTATGCTAGAACGTTCTCTAACTTGAAGACCTACTTTCCTAAGTTGATAGACACATTTCTAGAATTATGTTGATCAGCCCATTAAAGTCGGTCTTGACAACTTATAAATAGGGGTTGTGTCCCTATTTGAGTGGTGTGCTTAAGTCCTCTTAAATGTGAGTGAGAGAATGTCTAAGTGTGAGAGAACATGTGCGGTTAAGTATGCGAATAAGTGTAGTGAGTCTGTGTGAGTGTAAGAGCTGACAACTAAGTGAAGAGTGAGACCAAATGTTGTGTTCAAGTGTCATTGAGTGTGTCGATGTGCATAAGGAAGCATGTATGTTAGTGAATGCTTGAGTAAATAAAATAACTATCTTTAGTAGAATGTGTCTCGGTGTTCTACAAGTGGTATCAGAGTGTGTCACTCGTATCTCTACAATTGGCATCAGAGAACCACTATATTTCTATAATTGGTATCAGAGCGGGTCCAATTCGGTGCAGTGGAAGTGTGGTGGGTTTATAACCCATAGAGCGGATTCGGTATAAAGATAGGCTTGGCTCGATGCAGTGTAAGATCATGGGTGTCAATCGTGAGCAGTGAGACTCTATGAAGCCGATCAGGGACTGAGCTTCTTGGTAGTGACCGTTGACGTGTAATCACACCAATCACAATGACAGATCTTGCTAATGTTTCTGTAGGGTTCGAGAAGCTGAACAATCATAATTATGTATTTTGGTACTCATCTATGGAATTGTACCTGCAAGGCCAGGATCTTTGGGAGATAGTTGGTGGTAGTGATACTGTTCCACCTTCAACTGAAAATGCAGAGGCGTTACGTAAGTGAAAGATTAAAGCCAAAAAATGCCTTATTTCTGTTAAAGACAACAGTTCAAAAGGAACTGTTGGAACACATTCGGGAAGCCGACACGCCCAAATAGACTTGTGATACATTGGCAAAACTTTTTTCCAAGAGAAATGATGTTCATCTTCAATTCTTGGAGAATGAGCTGGCGACAGTTACGCAAAGGGCAATGTCAATCAGTCAATACTTCATGGAGGTAAGAACTCTCTACAATGAAATCTCTCAATTAGATTCAGAGTCAAAGGTCAATGAAAATAGAATGAGGCACATTATAACTTGAGAGCTAAAACCTGAATATAACGGGTTTATGACAGAAATCATAGGATGGTCAACTCAACTGTCTCTCACGGAGTTAGATAGTGTTGGCGAATCAGGAAACTCTATCCAGACAAATGGCTAGGATATCTATAAAGGAGAGGAAGAAGCACTCTTCACTCGAAAAGGCAAGCGGGAGAAAGTAGAGGCTATAAAGTCTAAGCAACAAAAGGAGAGCATTCATCTAGGGGAGTCCTGCGAAGCAAGGACAATGATGATCTACTAAGAAGAGGTTTTGTGAGAAGCATCAAGTGTTACAATTGTGGCAAGAAAGGTCATTTTGCTCGTGACTATTGGTTCCAAAAGAAAATGACAGGTGAAGAAAACTCGATGACCATGGAAAGACACCAAAGTAAGAGTGAAAGTGAGGAGGACTGGGATGAGGAAGCATCCTTGGCAATAGTCAAAGACATTGAAATGTCATGTGCAACAGAATCTATGATGATGAGGAGCCAAACTCGGTGCTATTATGGAAGATTTCGTGGAAATAGATTTCACTACTGTCTCCAACTCGGAAATCATAGATTTTAATCAAGATTGGCTCAATGACTCAGGATGTTCATATTAGCTGGGGTTAGAGAGTGAGCACCAGATAGAATCATAGATGGATGTGGAGAAAGAAGAGGAATTTCATCCAGGTGAAAAGATAGAGCTCAAAGAGGAAGAATGCTTCATGGAAGATGGTGAGTGTGCATCTTCCTTAAACCATACAGAAACCGAAGTACTACCAACATTCAAGGTCCTGGAAGAGGATCTTCAATCAAGAACAAAAATCAAGGAGTTTAAAGAGCAAGATTATGAGCAGACAAGTGAATCAGAATATCAAGATATATAACCTCAGGACAAGCCACCATCTTCACTAAGAAATCACACCAGCCCTTGAAAAAGATGGTGCTCGTTAGCCAAGAACACCTGAAGAGGTTGGGCTAAGTCATTTAAAAATTGATGAAAGACAAGTGATACAATGTTCCAGTCAAGTGAGGAAGCCAAATCTCAAGTATTTGAGCTGTGCTTTGACCAAAGAGGATGACACACAAGAATCAACCTCATCGAGAAGCACATGGCATAACAAGAAAATTAACAATACTTGAGAGTCAGTGTTAAGGGGGAGTGTTAAGAAAAAGGAAGCAACACCGACTCTCTAGAAGACACCAGAGAGCTGGTATGCTAGAACGTTCTCTAACTTGAAGACCGACTTTCCTAAGTCGGTAGACACATTTCTAGAATTGTGTTGACCAACCCATTAAAGTCAGTCTTGAGAACTTATAAATAGGGGTTGTGTCCCTATTTGAGTGGTGTGCTTAAGTCCTCTTGAATGTGAGTGAGAGAACGTCTAAGTGTGAGAGAACATGTGTAGTTAAGTATATGAATAAGTGTTGTGAGTGTGTGTGAGTGTAAGAGCTGACAGCCAAGTGAAAAGTGAGAACAAGTGTTGCGTTCAAGTGCCATTGAGTGTATTCGTGTGCGTAAGGAAGCATGTATGTTAGTGAATGCTTGAGTAAATAAAATAAATATCTTTAATAGAGTGTGTCTCGGTGTTCTACAAGTGGTATTAGAGCGTGGCGTAGCAGAAGACGTGAAAATTAAAAGAATAGAGTGGAAAGCTTGTAGAACAGAGTTAATGGAAGAACTGTATCTTCCTAAACGAATGAGAATTGCTGGAAAATAATAATCGTAACTTTCTATTTTCAAAATAACATAATAATCTCCCATTACAATGACAGCCGAATATATAAAATTCATGAAAGGAAAATGGACATTCTGTAAGGAAATAACTTGCAAAAAGGAAACAAAATAAATTAGCATAAATGGATGGAAATCATAGCAATCCGAAATAGGAAAGATCTTTGACGTCGTGATTTTAGGCACAATGCATGAGATGCATGAGAGTCCCACTACGTCTTCTGGTAATTGGTCATTCAAGAGTTAGAACCTTCAGCTGCCATGTTGTTGCCCGTGTCCACGTCCACGTCCTGCATCAGTTCCCAGCCACTTAGAAAAAAACTCATCTCTGAGTTGGGGTCTTCATTGAGTTGCTCATCTGGAGGATGATACTCAAATAAATCAGCCACGTTGAAAGTAGGGGAGATTGACATATTTTCTGGCAGCTCGACAACATACGCATTATCATTAATCTTTTTCAAGATGTGACAAGGACTGTATTTTTTATCTTGAAGTTTGCCATAGGTGCCTGCTGGAAAACAGTTCTTGCGCAAGCGGATCATCACTAAATCTCCTTCTTGAAATAGTTTGGCTCGCCGGTGCTTATCCGCTGCTCTCTTGTAATTCATGTTAGCCTTCTCTAAATTGTTGCAAACCTCATTTTGGACCTCCTAAATTTTCTCTGCCAAATTTTCAGCTGCTATACTGATTCTAGGAGCCTTTGGGAGGGAAACCAGATCAAGAGCATACCGTGGGGGGTCGTATGGACTACTTCAAAGGGGATCTTTCTTGTTGACCTGTTCTTCATGCTGTTGAAAGCAAATTCCACCTGAGGAAGGCTCACGTCCCATTTCTTCGGCTTGTCCCTATACATGCAATGCAACATGCTGCTAAGCGTCCTCTTGGCCACTTCAGTTTGGCCATCCGTTTGTGGGTGACAAGTGCTGCCATATTTAAGTAAAGTCCCGAACTTTCGCCACAATGTGATCCAAAAATGGCTAAGGAATTTGGTGTCTCTGTCGGAGGTGATGGTTCTCGGAACGCCGTGTAGGTGAACAATTTCTTTGAAGAACAGGTGTGCAACGCTAGACGCATCCGAGGTCTTTCAGCAAGGAATAAAGTGTGCCATCTTGGAAAATCGGTCCACGACCACAAAGATGGAATCAGCTCCTCGTTGAGTTCGTAGCAACCCAAGTACAAAATCCATGCTCAAGTCCTCCCAAATGTTTTGACGGACTGGTAGGGGCGTGTACACCCTGTATTTTGAGCTTGGCCTTTCTTCACTTGGCAAATGGGACATCGTTGAACAAACCTTCCCACGTCCCTTCGTAGCTAGGGCCAAAAATACCTCTCGGCCACCAAGGAAATGGTCTTGTCTTGGCCAACATGTCCCCCTAGCCCACCCCCATGCAGCTCGCATAGGACATGTTCCCGTAGTGATGTGCGAGAGATGCAAAGTTGATTTCCCCAAAAGAGATATCCTTCTTGTATATGAAAATCAGACTTGGGCTATCCTGAAGTGCACTGCTTCTAGAGTTCAGCAAAGTCCTCATCGTCGGCATATAATTCTTTGAGTTGTTTGAAACCAATGATCTCAGTCCGCATAATGGTGAGCGCGGATGCACGTCGACTGAGAGCATCGGCTATACGGTTCTGTTGTCCTGACTTGTGCTTGAGCACCATAGTGAATTTCTGCATAAAGCCAATCCATCTTGCATGCATTCGGTTCAAGCTATTCTGGGTATTGATAAACTTTAGAGCATAATGATCGCTGTAAAGGACGAACTCACGTTGAATGAGATAGTGTTCCTAGTGCTTCAAAGCCCTTATGACTGCATAGAACTCCAGCTCATATGTGGTCCATTTGCATCTTGCTTCATTTAGTTTTTCACTGAAAAACTCCACGGGTCGGCCCTCTTGGACCAGGACAGTGCCTATGCCAATAATGGATGCATCACACTCAACCTCAAAGAGCTTGTCAAAGCAGGGGAGGGCTAGCACAGGAGCTGTCGATAATTTTTCTTTGAGAGTGTTGAAACTTTGCTCTTGTTCTAGTCCCCACGCAAAGCGTCCCTTCTTCATGTACTCTATGATTGGGGCTGCCAAGGAACTAAAATTTCGTATGAACCTGCAATAGAAAGTAGCCAAGCTGTGGAAGCTGCGGACTTGGGTGACGGTGGTCGGGGTTGGCCACTTACGGATTGCACGAACCTTTTCTCCATCCATGTGTATCCCTTCGGCACTCACCACAAACCCGAGAAACAGCAACCTGCTACTCAAAAAGTGACACTTCTTCAAGTTGATGAGCAACTTATGCTGGGAGAGGGCAGATAAGACTTCTCTGAGATGGCTCAAATGATCACTCTCATTGTGGCTATAGATGAGAATATCATCAAAATAGACCACTACAAATTTTCCAATGAAGGGCTTGAGGACTTGGTGCATGATGCGCATGAAAGTGCTTGGCACATTAGAGAGGCCAAACGGCATTACTAGCCACTCATATAGGCCTTCTTTGGTTTTGAAAGTCGTCTTCCATTCATCGCCTGGCCGAATTCGTATTTGGTGGTATCCACTTCGCAAATCAACCTTTGAAAAAATTTTAGACCCTGCAAGCATGTCTAACAGATCAATTAGTCGAGGAATGGGGAACGATACTTTACCGTTATCTTATTGATGGCACGACTGTCTACACACGTCCGCCAACTTCCATCTTTTTTTGGTGTGATTAATGCAGGTACCGCGTATGGACTCGAGCTTTCTCTAATTAATCCTTTGCGAAGGAGCGTCTCCACTTGGCCTTGTAAAATCCCATGTTCTACTGGGCTCATCCGGTAGTGTGGCAGGTTGGGTAAACTGGCTCCAGGAATTAAATCAATATGGTGTTGGACGTCTCGCATAGGAGGCAGTTCATCTGGCAAGTCTTGGGGCGTGATGTCTGCAAATTCTATCAAGATATATTGGACTTGTGGAGGTACTGCAAGGTCTACGTCAGGCTCTTTTCCTTTTACTACCAAGGTCCATATTTCACTAGTTTCCTTGGATTCCTCTAAAAACTGAGCTTCACTAAGGGTGAGAAAGGCGTTTTTGTCTTCAGCTTGTTGAATCTTATCTCCAGTAGGCATCAATACAATTTTCCTATCTCTCCACCAAAAGGAATATACGTTATCATGTCCCCTGTAGGTGGCATCCATGTCAAACTACCATGGTTGTCCCAGTAGGATGTGGCAAGCATCCATGTCCACAACATCGCATATAACCTCATCTTGGTAGTGCTTCCCGATGAAAAATAAGACACGACAAACACTGCTAACACTGGTTTCAGCCCCCTTTCGGATCTAGCTAATCTTATACGGCCATGGGTTTTTGTCAGTCTTCAATTCGAGTGCCTTCACAAAAGCCTTGGACACTATATTTTTGCAACTCCCACTATCTATAATTACATTGCACACTTTGTTTTTGACAGTGCAACTCATCTTAAAGATAGAGTGCCGTTGGTTTTTCTCTTCTACTTTTGGTGACAGCAGGACCCATTGGATGACACAGTTTATTGGATCTCCTTCATCGCCTTCAACTAGCTCTTCGTCAACATCATCATCGCTACTTTCTCCAGCTCTCGGTTCTTCATCACCTTCTTCGATCACATGCACTGAACGACGTGTGAGACATTCATTAGATTGATGTCCAGGTTGATTGCACCGGAAGCATTTTCCTGTCATAGGCCGTGTGTAGGGATTGTTGCTACCTCCTTCTTTGTTAGCCGAAGCTTTGGCGTGTTGAGTGCTACTCTCCCCTCTTTGGAACTTGCTGAATGGTGGTGGATGTGTATCATTGGGTTGCGATGGTTGCACCACAGGTTTCACTTGAGGTGGTGGATTTTGAATTCTTAGTGGTGGTCTGGCCAGTTACATCTCGATCTTCATAGCAAGATTTACTGCCTCCGATAGAGACCATGCAGTGTGTAGTGCTACCTTGTCTTGTATGGCCACGTGCAAACCCCTCGTGTATCTTGTAATCTATTATCCTTCAGTTTTGGATAGATTGTTATGAGCATTCAATCGATAAAATTCCTCTGTATAATCACTCACAGTCTGCGCCCCTTGCTTGCAGTTTTGGTATTGCTAGTATAGAATTTGCTCATAATCAGGTGAAAGAAATCTAGCCCTCATCAATCGCTTCATTTTGGGCCAAACTCTCATTGGTTGCTTGCCTTGTCGCCACCTGTTGTTTTGCATCTGTTCCCACCAAGCCGAAGCACCACCACATAATTTATAGGCAACTAATTTCACTTGTTGCGCTTCGGGGATCTGCATGTAATCCAAAAAAATTTCTACCTCGAGCATCCAATCTAGAAAACTCTCAACATGAAGGTGCCTGTTGAAACAAGGCAAATCAATCTTGATTCTGAAATTGTTGTTGTTGTCCGGAGCCCATCTGGCCTCATGGTTTCCACGAGCGAACCCCTCCACCTCCTCATCACTAGAGGAGTCGTTTAGTGCTTGGTTCCTCTGTCAATGCGCAGAATTGCGATCTCCTCCTTGATGGTTTGGGTCTTCCCCATCTCTATTTTCGTTCTCTCCAACACGAACACCTGTGGTGGCTGTCTAGATCTCTCGTAGCATACGCTCAATTCCTTCGAAACGTTGTTGGTTCCTCTGGTCTTGAGCATTGACGACTGCCCAAACAGCCTGCATGCCACGTTCCTCCTCGTGGGTATTGTCTCTCGCCATCAAGCCAGGTAAAGCCCTGCTCTGATACCAATTTGGTGTAGCGGAAGACGTGAAAATTGAAAGAACAGAGTGAAAAGCTTGTAGAACAGAGTTGATGGAAGAACTGTATCTTCCTAAACGAATGAGAATTGCTGGAAAATAATAATCATAACTTTCTATTTTCAAAATAACATAACAATTTCCCATTACAATGATAGCCGAATATATAAAATTCATTAAAGGAAAATGGACATTCTATAAGGAAATGACTTGCAAAAAGGAAACAAAATAAATTAGCATAAATGGATGGAAATCATAGCAATCCGAAATAGGAAAGATCTTTGATGTCGTGATTTTAGGCACAATGCATGAGATGCATGAGAGTCCCGCCATGTCTTCTGGTAATTGGTCATTCAAGAGTTAGAACCTTCAGCTGCCACGTTGTTGCCTGTGTCCACGTCCACGTCTTGCATCAGAGCGTGTCACCCATATTTCTACAATTGGCATCAGAGACCCACTATATTACTACAAGCATAAGGTACGTGCTTTTTCAGTACCTGAACATGTGAAACTGACTCATAAAATGATGACTTCCACAACAGAGGACAATCCATCCATGTGTATGAAAAAATGATTGATTTTGGGTTGATGGCAATATATAATGATCAAGAAAAGAAAAGAAAAGAAGAATCAACTGTACATCACACAAGAATTTACATGATTCAACAATATTTCCTATCAAAACTTCACTATAACGAAGATTACAAGTACAAAAAGGTGTCTCAAAATATCCTGCTACATATCTTTCCCAAACCCTAATCCCAATCTCACTTGGAAACCAGAAGTCGATGGGTTTGATCTCGGACAGGGTCCCAAAAATCAATTAATTAATAATAAAGGGTGCTAGTCATAGATAAGATTCGAGAGACACACAACAATTCATCTATCAAAATGAACACAATGAATGTTATCTAAAAAGAAAAAAAAAATGAACACAATGAGTGGTATGATAGGTGTATGATACAATGAAATCAATTCATTTACAAAACTATTTTAATGGGTAGAGACATGTGACTGCATTTGAAACCACACTAGTATAACTCCAAAACAAAAAGAAAGAAAGAGAAAGAAAAAAGAAAACCCCCACATCGTGGGCGTTTTCTTTTTCTTTCGTGCTCACATTGAATTCAACAAAAAAAAAGCTCACATTGAATTTTCCTGAATATTGTTGAGGTCCATATACGCCTATAACTCTACAGTTGTATCAAACCAATGAGGGAAACTGAAGATTAAGAAAACTATCTCGTCTCACCATGAAGATAGGCTTTTAATAACAAAAATTATGTCAGCTCATTGACCCAAACCTTCAAACAATGCTAAGTACTCTTTACTTCTTCCACATAACAATAATCAAGGACAAAGAGATGAGCCTAGCAATCAAATGAAAAAAAAAAAATAGAGATTCAGTGGCAATTAACCTCAGATATCGACCATCTACTGTAAGCAGAAGCCATTTGAAGTTGCAATAGATGAGAGGAGACAACCCAGCGAACAACAGACCCTTTTATTTGAAGTTCATGCAAATCCAAACAACCTTTCCTGTCTTCTCTCTTCCTTTTTTTTATATACTCTAAGTCTTTAAACCTTTGAGAGCGTTATGTTCATGCAAACTCCAAACAACCTCACCATCTGAGTTTCACCTAAGGTAGGACTGACATCAGGGACCGACACATCATCGCTAAAAAGTGAAAAACATTCTCCAAAAGTGTATGTCACTTTTTCGCTGATGATGTGTTGGCCCCTAATGTCAGTCCTACCTTAGGCTCACTTTAGGGGTTGCACCAAATCCGAGGTGCCAATGCACTCTTTGCATTGGGCCCACACCCCCTTGTGAGCCACACGGATTTGGTGTAACCCCTTGAAGAACGCCTAAGGTCAGTCCTGCATCAGGGGCGAACACATTTCGGAACCAATGAATCTTAGGCATGCTTTAAGGGGGTACACCAAATCCTGGGGACCTCGAGAATTTAACTAAAACCACCTTATAAGAATGGATGTCTTGTAGAATCTAGTGTGCCCCCTTAAAATTACCCTAACGTCCTCCCTGCATGCAAGGAGGACACATCTCGTCAAGAAGTGATTTACACCCACTCCCAAAAAGTGTAAATCACTCTCCAACCTGATGAGTCCCCACCTGCAAGCAAGGGGACGTTAAGGGCACTTTAAGAGGTGCACCAAATCCTAGCTGGAATAGATATGGATCTTTTTAAATAAAATACTTAGTTAGGCTGTGTTCGTAACACTTCAAAAGAGTGATTCTTGGATTTAGTTCCAAAATATCTAAGAGTAAAAAATACTATTCAATGACGTGAGATTCTCTACACATATTACACTCTTAAAATCCATTTTGGAGTCACTTTTTGGGAGCTACAAGAAATAGTTTCACAATTGCAATTCCCTTTTTTTTTGTCGATTCTACTTCTTTGCCATCTCCATCAAGATTCTAATTTTTTTTCTTCAATTTTTTTTTATCTAACCAAACACTTTCCTAATTCTGGAATTGACTCTAGAGAATGCAATCTTGGTAGAATCTAAAACCAGGATTTTAGAGTTGAATTGGTAGAGTATTACCAAGCACAGCCTTATCTGAAATATGAGTGTAGTAAGTCCCACTCCCCCGGTCCTATCCTCATCTATAACAACAACAACAACAACAAACAGCCTTATCCCAATTATTTGGGGTCGGCTACATGAATCCTGTTCCGCCATTCCGC
>JAOXJP010099673.1:0-14432 GCA_025762735.1 Platanus orientalis | reverse complement strand
TCTGTAAGTTGAACCATCAACACTTGTCCAAATCAATTGAAATTTTCTGAGTTTATTGTTTACTTCCTTATTAGTTTATTTACCAATTGCAAACTTAGTTTTGAAGAGTCTACATACTTTTATTCATCCATTTAATCAGAAAATTTTCTGGGTTGTTCTTCACTCATAAATTTATTGCCATATAAAATTTGAGAAAATTCTGAATTCCTAGACTTGGTTTAAACTCATCTAAAGTTCTGTCCAGTTTTGAGGTTTTTGATTTGGCCACTCGTTAAAACCCTAATAAATCTATTCCTGGGTTTTATTTCAATTGTTCTTTGGACTTTTGTTTGGGCCCATTATGCGCTGGTTTACAGCATCCCTAGGCTGTCTTCCATCACTCCATAGACACTCTTGATTGTCCAAAGCATAGTTATCATTGATTACATTGTTTCTGTTGAATTCTGATCAACATTGTCACATTTCAGTTGAAGCAACAACACCTTGTTGATGGTTATGTAAATGTGTTTTGATGTCTGTATATCCTGGGGAAAGTAAGGCTTGCAATACAAAAGCTTCTGAAGAGAAACATTTTTAAAAAATGAGAGAGGGGAAGGAAGGTAAAATTTTGAGAGGGGGTGGATTTTTCTGACATCATAACAAATTCAGGTGCTGACTTCTACGGTGAACATCCAGTTCTCATTAGTACGCAGGTTGGCCAGTGAGAGGATGGATTTTCTTAGAGGGGTTTAATAATGTCCTACTGGGACTTTTTTCCCAATGTAGTGTTTGAGTTCTTTTGTATTATTGTATACTTTCCGTTTGAACTCTTCATGAGCGTGTGATCCAGCGTTGTGAATTATGAGGTATCGGTAGACCATTCTTTCATGCACTTGCTATTACAACAGTTAATGATATTGCCACTTCAAACTGCAATCTTACTAACATTGTCGACATATGCGAGCTGACTTTCCACTTTATCTCCGAAGACCCCTATCTTGGATCAAGTCATATAATAATGGCTTAATGTACATGTAAGACACTGTGATTTTGTCAATGTCTTATATTCTGCTTTGGTTATATTTTTTTATTCTATATTAGTTTCCTTTAAAAATTTCATTAACCTAGTATTTGCATTGTTGAGATTGAGTTCTTGAGCATAAGTACCTGCTGTGTGACATTTCTACCATGCTTTATGGTTTGTTACATTGTTCCAATTTGAAAAATCTTGCAATAAGATGTAGTTCTATTCTGAGCTGACATATGAAACTTAACTCTCTTCTCAACAGAGGTTACGGGACCTTCCATTTTTCATCCGGAGGTTGTTACGGGAACTAATGGATCCTCAAAGATCTCTTCCTTTAGTTTTCAGAGCGCGCATGTTTTTTGCAGTTAAGTTCATGCAATAGCTATGTAAACACAAAATTTCACTCATGCATTATGAACCTACATTTATCTTTTGCTCTCACTGAAGTTTTCGATTTAATATGTATTAGTGGTTTTTGTCCTGTAATTAGCTCAAAATTATTTCTTGTTATTTATTTATTTATTTGTTATTGTTGTCCTATAATCTCTAGATGTATTTGCCACAGGAGGTGTTAGCTTTTCCTGGTTGTTTGTAAGCTAACCACTTTACCCTGCTTTATTACATGTTATTTTCAACAGAAAACATTAATGACATATGTAAGGCTTTTTATTGTAAAACTTCTTTCATAAATATTACTAAATTCATAAAATGTCAAACTGTGAATTCAACAAGTATACTTGGCTTAACAGAACTATAATCCTTGGTATGGTGGCAGCATGTCCAATACTAGATTTATTCCATATCTGAGTATCTTAACCTTCAAGAAGGTTCATGGTGCTTTTTGATGTTAAATACATGCAGACAGCCTCCTATTGCTAAAGTTTCTGTTGGCTTGGAAACCGGAGGCAAAACATTCAATTTGGAGTAAGTGGACACATGATGAGCAAATGGAGATTCGAGAATAGATGTTTGCTGAAACATGTTACAAAATGGTCAAGGGAAGCTTAGATTTTATTCCTCATGGGCGCACTTCATTGCTTACAGCTACATATTATAATGAAATTTGGTGGAAATGCTTATCCAGGTCAAACACCTTGAAATCACTGTTACCTGGGAGCTTTCAAGTACAATAGCTTCAAAATGAATGTAGACAATAATGTGATAGTGTAAATGGGGTCAATGCAGTTTTAGGTCATCTTATTTGGTATTAGTTCTAGTACATTAGTTGAGTTTTAAGCACTTAGAGATCACTCATCCTTGAGTTATCCTTGTTGAATGTGAATTTTGGCTCGAAAAACTTTGCGTGCTCAATCCCATTTTATTTTTAATAACCTGAATTCTCGTAACCTGTATAGTAATTGCATCCACCTTCCAACTCAGCTGTCTGTTTAGACCAGAACTTCCAATGTGTGGTTTCATTCCATAATTCTTCCAATTATTGCTAGTGCATCAAGAGACATTTTGATTTCATAACATGTGGATAGGCTTCTTTTGTGTGGTGGTGAAGCGAAAACCCCAAATGCTGTTTGGGACTGGATCTGTTGTAGTTCAGTTTCCATGTCAAAAGGCTTGCCAGCTGTTGGGTTAGTGGCAGGGCCATGGCATGATTTCCCATTGATGTTGATGGAGGATTTCCATCAAGGACTCCATCTATCTGAGTGACATGGCCTATTTGACCACATTATTTCATCTCCTGGGTTGGTTGCTACAAAGTCAAGACTTTCTATTTGTAATCTATAATACCTTTATGATCATAATATGCTGCATATGAAATCAATGGCTCAAGAGTGGAGGAAGGGAATCCTTTCAACAATCTGACGAGGAAGCATTTGGATTGAATTTATGGTTTGATTCTCTAGGGTTTGGCTATGAAAAAAGTTAAAAGAAGAAGAGAAGGGGATTTCTTGGAAAATATGATTATCTCTACTCCCATTCTATTAGTCTTTATACTTGAATACATGAAAAAGTACTCAAGGTATTCTGTGTAATAACGAATGTACCATTGTATTACAATAAAGGGCCAAACAACCTTTCATACAGTATAACACCCATATAACTCGCACACTCCCACTCAAGGTGAGGTGTAGATATATTACCTATGCCCAGCTTCTTGAATTTTTAATTCTAATTATATTTCTAATTCTAGTTTTAGATTTTTTTTTTCTTAATTTCTTTCTGAATTTTTATTTTTGTTAGTCCTTAATATCCCAATTTCTCTTAAATGAATTTCTTAGTTCCTTATTATATATCATTTTCTAATTTTCAAAAGTCTTGCCCCATCCCTAAATAATCGACCAGCCCTATAAAGTTTGTTTAGCTGATTTATCCTAAGATCCGAATCTTGCAACTTTATTGTAGAAACTTCAGTTTTTTATTGCTTCTGCATGCTAAATCTATTCAAATGTCTGTTTCTAAACTCTGTGATGCAGTATGCATGTAGGATAGTGATTGTGTGCACAGGAGATAGGAATAGAATTACTAAAATAATAAAAGAAATAAGCAAAACGAAATTCCTACTTGCACAATTCTCATGCTAACTCAAGTGGGTTTTAAATTATATTCATATGCATTAGAAGAGTTAGGGTTTACAAAGAAATAATCAAATAAGAAACCTAAACAATAGTTTTAAAATTAGCAGACTAATTTAGGAACTTATGAAACTTGCACATGTTGTCCAAAAATCTGATGCTAAAAAATTAGGTTAATGTGAGGAAATAAGCAAGAAATAATAGGACTTTATATGGGGAAACAGTAAAGACTTGGTATAAGGTATTAATAGGATCCAAAACAGGAGCTGCAGGGTGAGATGTCCCTTAGCACATGCGACGATTCCCACCAATCCCTATTTGAAGGGACTCAAATAAGAGCCCAAAATAAGGTAAATATCACCTGAAACATTTCCTTACTGCATTAGGATGGTGCACCAATCAGATTTCACAAGATCGATGGCCGAAAATTTGGGATTCTGAATATTTCCAAAATCAGCCTGAGAATGTGATGTTACCGCCAGCTTAGGAAAACCCAGCTTTTGGGGACACTTTTGGAAGGGATGCTCGTGGATGTGGTGTCGCCTAGGGGTCTGTTACACCCTAGGAGAATCAAAATCCTCTATGGCTTCAGCTGTTGGATGTAGAAGAATGATCTCTTAAGATCTGTTTTTCTGGTGTATTCACGCCTGGTATAGAATCAAGCAGATGCATCTCTCTCAAAATTAAACTTTTGATTGGGCTTCCATCTCAGGGAGGATCATCCAAGGGTTTAGGAACAACTAGGATTGCTAAATCTCCAAAAGATTTGATCAGGTGGAAGTGCTATGTAATCTCCCAAAATTGGTCTGCCCCTGATTTCACATCTGGCTATAGATAACACTACTATAACTCTCTTAGGTGAGCAACTTGGGAGAACTATTTCGCTTCAACTAAAGTTGTGCTACCCTTGTGGATGTTCTGGGATGTCTGCTTCGAACAAAACTCCAATATCATGGTGGTGGCAATGAATCTCGTATAGGAACTCAGTCCAACAACTTGAAAATTTTAGAAAAATATGAACAAACAAGAAGAAGGGGATGAGAGACCTTTAACTCAAGGGGAGGGAGTGACCATCACCATCAGCGTTAAACTAAGTGTGGGCCTAATCCCATTCTAGGGTTTTGGGTTTCCATCCAACAAAACAAAAGAAGAGAGAAATCACGTTCAACTCAAAATTCATAATTATATACCATCCAAAATTCTGGTCGTGGGCTTCTCTTATAGAGGCTCCACGACTAAGTTATTACAAAAATCCATTTATTGGACTGGAATACCCCTATCCTCAAATACATATACCAAAGTTACCCTTTTACTAAAATAAATGACAAAAACACCCTAATTAACCCAACAAAGACTAAAATAACTTCAAAAAAATTGTGCCCTCCTTTACATGAGACACCAATAAAGTAAAAAAACTAAATAGAATAAAAAAAAATCAACTAAAATACTACGAACTCCATCTCGGCCATGATGTCGTCATCACTCTGGTTTGTATGATATTCAATATCTTTGATTCTGCTACATCACTTAGGCTAGTTCTAAGGATGCAAGTCTGGTCCATGGATACTCTCTCAGTCCTTAAAAAGAAATGCATGCCTTAGCATCCTCAATGTATCTTTAGTTTAATGGACTCAGATCTTAATCGTAACAAGGGATTCTCCAGTCATTGTAGTGTGAGTTTTATAACTTCTGTATGCTGGTCATCATTAAACTTTCCCCTTCCATTTTAGTAAATTATTTTGTTGCCAATCAAAAGATAAATAAATAGAAAAAAAGCAAAAAACAACAAAAAAATGTTAAACTATTTCGAAGCTTGGACCACTAGAATGATAGCATCGGTTTATTGAGAATTCAAAGCTCAGGTTTCTGAACTAACTATTCATTATTACGTCAACAATTTGCTACTGAACAAACATTAGTATTCACATGATATTTGAATCAACTGATGCAGATTTGGCTTTTAACCTATTTCAGAAATTCTAAATGTGTCTCTTGTTTGCAGATGCTACTAAGTGTCATCTACGTACTGAGTCCTATAGACATCATTCCAGAAGGTATTTTTCTTGCATTACTTCAATTCTCTGGATGTAGTTATTTGTTTACTGATTCTGATATTCTGTTAGTACAACATGGAATGGTGGGTGCTGTTCTACAGGGATCCTGGGATTTGTAGGTTTGTTGGACGATCTCCTCATAGTTCTCATATTTTTCCTCCACATTGCTGCCATTTATCGCTCTGCACTTCTTTTTCGACATGGAGGTAGTTGAGCTATGTCCCCTTACCATGACATGTTTTGAACAAGAAGTTCTTGGAAAAATAGATACATCTTCATTTGGAACTTTAAAAGGCAGTACTCATCAGATCTTTTCATCCGATGGAAGGAACCTACTCATATTTTGGAAAAGTTTGAGGCAGGGTGAAAGGAATATAATGTAGGGTTCTCTTTCTAGTTAACGACTTTGTTTTCACTATCTTTACCAAAAAAAATAGTAGACTTTGTTTCCACTATGATGACAGCTAACATTTTTCTTTTATGCATCTTTAAATGTAATTTTGAAGAGTTCTATGTTCTATACACGTTGCTGTTATATGTCCCAACTAAGAATATCCACAAGTCGCATGAAATCAAAGTTTAGTCAATTGGCATGCGTCTTGTAAGTTTGAAGTTTTATTGAAATAATTCTGAATGTTTCCTGATGAGAGTTTGTAGTTCTCCCTCTCTTCGGTCACTTTGAGGCGGTATGAGAGCATTCTATGTTATCTTAAATCTAGTGTTTCATGGAGCACTATAGAAGGAAGCAACCAATCCTGGTTTGGGCTTTCTTACGGATCAGACTTTTGAGATCCCTCTGTCACATATTCTACATCTCTTATTTGTGTAGCTCTGATAGACTCTTGCTGCCTTCTGTTGTAATAAAAGATCTAATATTGTTCAGATGGTGAAGCAACAGATAATGAACTGAGTTGAACTGTGTGTGTGTGTGTGTGTTGGGTGAATTTCAACCTCATATATATCCATTTAATAATAGACTAGCCTTTCAATTGCACAAATTAGCTATAAAATTTATTGACGGGACACCTCAAACATTGTGTCCATACAACTTATAGAGCTTATCTTGAGTGAAAAAACTTCTTTCCTACGTACCCCTTGAGTGCGAAAATTGAGATTGTCCTTGTGCTTTTACGGTAACTAAAAATATCTGTCAAAATAACTTGTTTCAAAATCAATCTTCTCGTGATATTTTAAACACCAACTTTAAGCACAATGTAACAAGTTACTGGTAGTAGACATTACTACAAATGCATTTTTGCCATTGAACATAGCTTTTCTTTGGACTTTCAGTCTGATGATCCTTGTGAAACGTGAAGTCCTCCAACATCAAAGGATACATCAGAATACACAGTAATGAGAGCTCTCCTTAAAAATCAAGGCAATCCTAAGTTCTAGTGAATCTTGAGTCAATGGATTATCAATGACAAGCGCTAAAAAGGCTGAGCCATTAATGAAGTCATTAGCTTATGAGATGATCACACATACAGCACAGTTTGAGGTGATCTGATCTGCTAGTGATGATCAAGCACCTTATCCCAAAGTCATTTATCTGCAAAGGTTGTAGAGTGAATTAACTCAACTTCTGGTAACCGAGACAATAGATTTTATAAATTTCAGAGTTATGTATTGTGCTGGCAGCACCGCAGTCGCATCATTCAAAACTGGAATGAAGGAATAAATTGATGTACATCATACTCTTCCATGAAGATACATGCATGAAAACATTCACCACGCTTAGGCATTGTTCTAGCAGGGCAGCACAGTGCGACATTCCTGATTCAACAAGAAGTTACAGGATTTCCAACATCAGACTTGTATGATACACTCATTTGAAACTGGATTACAGTCAAGTCTTTGTAATGGGAGATTGAGGGCTTTCACATGTGGACAATTATATGCAACTGAAGCTTGATATGAGTAAGGCATACGACAGGGTGGAATGACCCTACCTAATGAAGAATCTGAGGGCAATGTGTTACCCCGAACAATGGAAAAAGTGGAATGACCCTACTTAATGAAGAATCTGAGAGCAATGCGTTACCCCGAACAATGGAAAAAGTGGATTTACCAATGTATCTCCTCCACATCCTTCCAGATTCTAATTAATAGAACAGAAGGAATTCTGCCCACAACAAGATCTTAGACAGGGTGATCCCTTATCACCTTACCTATTCGTGTTGAGTCTGGAAGGATTATCAGCCACTTTAGCCAAGGCGGAGAGATGTGGTAATCTAACAGGGATAAAAGTGTGGAGACATAGCCCAAATATCTCTCATTTATTGTTCACTGATGACTGTCTCAACTTCACAAAAGTATCAGCTGCAGAGAGCCAATCAGCTTAACCAATGCCTAGCTGAATTTCAGAAAGCTTCATGACAACTCATAAACTGTGAAAAATCGAAGGTAGTATATTGCCATCGTACTCCCCCAACCCAAAGAGCCATTATTTCAGACATTCTTTCCATCAACACCTATGCTCACCCCGCAGCTGATACCTTTACATCCTTAATATTATCTGTCGTCTAATATAGCTGAAGGAAAAATAAAAGGATGGAAAGCCAAACTCTTGTCCATAGCTAGGAAAGAGGTCTTGTTGAAGTTAGTGGTTAATGCAATTCCTTCTAATGCAATTGCTTGTTTTCTCATCCCGAAAATAGTATGTAACTAGATCAATAGAAAACAAAGAGAATTTTGGTGGGGACAACAAAGCCATGAGAAGCGTATTCACTAGGTAAGGTGACAAAAGTTTTGTCAACCTAAGAATGCAGGAGGGATGGGTTTTAGGGATTTGCATGCATTTAATCTGGCCCTATTGGCCAAACAAGGGTGGTAGCTAATATCTCAACCTAACAACCTATTTTCCAAATTCATGAAGTCAATATACTTTCCAAAATCCCACTTCTTACATGACCAAGTTAAAACCAAGGGATCCTAGGGTTGGAATAGTATCATGAAGTGTAGAGAGATTCTATGCAAAAATTGCTTGTGTATAGTGGGCAATGGATCAACTATTGATATCTAGAAAGATGCATGGATCCCATCTTTAGAGACGGATTGTTAGTCTCCCCTAAACCTGCCCAATGTTAAGTAACTAAGGTAGCTGCGTTGATATATCATCCTTCTATGCAATTGAATCTTGAAGCCATCAAGGATTATATCTCTTCGATGGAGATGAAGGGGTAAAAATATAATTAACTAGGTATGAAAGTAATATTATCATTTAACTTTTTGAGAAGTCCTTTGTGATGTTTGGAACCCAATAGAATGAATTAGGGAGAAGGAAACCAAGATAGGTCATGAACTAGTCAAGAAGCTCAAGTTGTCCCAAAAGTGTATTTGGGGTTACTTTAGAGACAAACATGTACTAACCCCAAAATAATTATAGTGCAAACCCTACACCATTAGAAAGGTCTAAGAGTCTACTTTCCAATGCAACAAACGGTGAGTGAATTAGAGTTTTCTCGAAAAAGACATGGTCATTTTCTCACGAAGGGTATGTGCAAAAAAAAATTGAGACTGGGGATTGCGAGGGCTCACCGGATGGGGTGAGGGCTCGGGGTGGGGAACCGCAAGGGCTCGCCAAGTGGGGCAAGGGCTTGAGGGTCCAATTTCATAAATTAGAATTTTGGGCTTGCACATGCGAAGCATTCATGCAACCACGCAAGGGCTTGCGATGGGGGTCCTGAGCACTCGCCAGTCAAGGTAAGGGCTCAAGGTTCGAGAACCAAAAAAATAAAGGGAATTCGTGTGTGAATTTCGAGGGAGATTTTTTCTCAAGGGTAAAAGTGCTTATAAGTACATTTAATCGTTTTAAATTAGCCTAATAGAGGTTTAGAAGTATCAAATAAAAGAAAATGGATTAAAAGAAGAGATTTGGGGGAAAAGGAGGAGAGCTTCCTCTCCAAGGAGCAAGATGAGCCATAGATTTTTAGATCTAGACCATAACAAGTAAGATCTGTGAAATTTGATGCTAGAATGGTGTTCTTCTATGAATGTTGATTAGGTCTATGTAAAATTTGCAGAGAAAATGGTTAAGAACAAGCTTTGAGTAAGAGAAGTCACTGAAAGAAAGTGAATGAAGTGTAAGTAATTATGTAATAAGTATTTGAATCTTCATTCTTAGAATCTTAAAAATGCTTCTTAATCCTCCATTGGTGAATTGTAATTGTTTCTCCATAAATGATTTGATGTATTTTTCCATTAATCTAAATTGTAAGTAATTATGCAACAAGTACATTAGATGTTCTCTCCCTTGAATCTTTGGAAATTGATTTGATTTTCAATTATTGATCTATTGATTGGTTTTCATAAATGATCGAATCTCTTGTTCTCTTGATCTAATGATCTTCTCAAGAAGTAAGTAATTATCTAAAGAGAATTTGAATTCCTTCTTAGGATCTTAGAAATGTTTCTTAATCCTCTATTGTTTATTTATGATTGATCTTCCATGGTTAATTGTGATTTGATTTTTATAAATCAATTTAAGGGTTGTGCTTTCGTTCAAGTCTTCTCAAGGAGTAAGTGATTATATATTAGGTACTTGAATTACTCTCTTAGGATCCTAGAATTTTCATTTGATTCTTAATTGTTAATTGATTGATTGATTTGATTGATTTTCTTATGATCTTGATCTATGAGCTTTCTTAAGTATGTAATAGTTTCCCCTCTCTAATACTTAGACCTATCTTGTGATCCATGTTTAATGAAGAATTGAATTGTCTATGAAAAAAATGGGAGTGAATAGTCATATTTTTGTTGAATCTTAATGTCCAATTATGGATCTACTTTGTTTTAATTATGATTTATGCTTAATATTTATGATGTTTTAATTACGTGATTGAAACCTATGAATTCCTTTGCCCATAATATGTCTTGTCTTCAAGTCATTAAATCCAAAGAAATTGACAAATTGTTGTTTTATATCGGTACTTCATGGAGATGTTGATTATAGATCATTGATTATTGTACATAACTCTTTAAATTCCATTATGAGCATCTCTTCTATTGATTGTTTACAAGAAATTCTTGAATTTGACTATCTTCTTAATTATTAAATGAAAAGTAATTATGAAACTCAATTAGTAAAGTTAAATTATGCTCATAATATGTAATACTAAAGTGAGAAGATTAAAAGACCTTATCATTGGTGGTTCATCAATGACAAATGATAAGACCTTATCATTGGAAGTTAATCAATGCCAAAGAATGATAAGACTTTATCACTAGGGGTTAATAAATGACAAATAATAAGATCTTATCATTGGGGGTTAACAATGACAAATGATAAGACCGTATCATTGAGGGTTAATCAATGATAAAGAATTATAAGACCTTATCATTATGGGTTAATCAATGACAAAGAATTATAAGACCTTATCATTGGGGGTTAATTAATGACAAAAAATAATAAAACCCTATCATTAGGTATTAATCAATGAAAAGATCTCACCATTGGGGGTTAAGTAATGGTATAAAAAAATAAAGAATAACAAGTACAAGTTATAAAAGAAATGAGTGCCAAAAAATGAATGAAAAAATAAAAATTAACTTACACAGGTATAAAAAATAAATGAAAGAATAAGATTAATAAACATACACGAAAGTAAGAAAAGGAATAAAGACAAGAACTTCTATGGTAAAATGTGTAAAGAAAAACGAAGTGAATGAACCAAGAGCTACATGTGAAAGAAGTAAAGTGAAAGAATAAGTAGAGACTATATTGAAAATGATATAGAATGAATGCAACATAAAGAAAAAATGAAAAGAAGAACACACACAAGAAAGTTTACATGAAAGTTTTAAAGGATGAGACATGATTATTTTTTATGTTGTTACTCCCATTGATATATCAATTTATACGCTCATGTGATCATATATATCATGTCTTGCTCACTTTCCATTTTAAGTCTTTTTGTATAATTACATATTAAACTCGTTAAACTCACCCTAATTGACATCCCATAAATTAAGCTATTGGAGGGATTACATACCGGTGTCTTTTCTTTGAATGCACTATGTCTGAAGATGAGAAGATTCCATGATAAAAAAAGAGATTTTATTTTAGTATTTCCATTTGAAAAGTTTGTAATAAAGATACTCTACAATTGTACTGTAATGGATCATTGATGGGAGACTATGTACTTTTATTAACTATGGCTAAAGTTTGATTAGACTACAATGTTCTTTTGCATTCCATTAGAGGTTATATTGAATCTTAATGCTTGAAAGTAAGTATTCCGTTGCGTAAGAATTGATGAGATTATAAAAATATGAATTTTGCTTTATATTTCTGGTCCATATAAATGTAAAAGAATAATTGAAAGAAATAAGAGTGACAAGAGCTTGGATAGATCAAGCGATGTCTTGAGAATCATAGGTGAGTCTCGGGATGCAAATTAACCTATTCAAGGTCGAGTCAACCACTGGCACAAACCCGGGTTATGTGTTCTCAATGAAATAAACCCGACTCGAACCAGGAAAGACTGAATACTAGCTTAGGTCATAACAATGAATGTCATTTTGTGAATGCCTTTGCCATCCAGAATAACAATTGATGAACCTGTTTGAAAACATGATTTCAAAGGTGTGTTCACAGTTAATCAGGTTACTTATCAATGGTATTCCCTCAACCATCAAACAACACCTTCAACATGCAACATGTCTAGAAAAGCATTTGGCATACATAAATCCCCAATAAGCTGAAAACTTTTATATGGAGAGCATGCAGAGAAGCCCTCCTAGTTCGGTCTAACCTTCACAATTGAATCACTCAAATTAACCCAAAATGTCTTCTCTACCACCAAGTTAATGAAACAACCCTCCACTGTCTTATTACTTGTCAGAGAACCCAAGATATTTGGAAGTCCATTGGGCTTCATGCATTTGTTTCCCGAGTGCAATGTCATTCATTTTGCCACTGCTTTTTAGACATGGTGGTCCATAAATGTCCAAGAAGATAGCCAACCAAATTTCACAATTAATAGTTGTCAAAGGTTGGATGATTTGGTATCACCGAGACAAGCAATGTTTTAACAATAAAACACTCATATGCCAATCTGTGGTGAATGATATTTGCAGGTTGACTCGGGACCTGAACAACTCTCTTTCTCTAGATGATCGGGAATATCGCCCCTTTTTTACCCCATTGGGGTGTTTTGGATGGATGCCTCTTGTAGTTGGATGGATGAAAATCAACATAGATGTTGTTGTATTTTGAAGAGATTCAAAATATGGTACCTTTATTGATCGAACCATGGCTCGATCGATCGAGATGCTCCAATTACAAAATGTTCTTAACGAACTTTGAATCCATTCATGGGGACTCGTGTAAGATACATTTATAGACATTTATGTGTGACTTTTCATGATCAAAATGTGTCTAAATGTTTATCGACATATCTCTAAAGTAGCTTTTCAAAATCTATAAATATAGGGCAACATTTTGACGTTAATATACACTTGAAAATATTTATTTCTCTCCTCTCTCTTGGTTTATCTGCAAGTTGTTTTGATGTTGTTATGCAACCGAGATCAAGAATTCTCGAGTTATTCTAAATCGGGTTTGAATCACATTCATTGTCATTTGTTAGAGGACTTATCAGACTATACGGATGGAGAAGCTTGTATCGTTGAATCCTGGGGCGGTCGTCTACTATACCTTGCTATGTCAATTATAGGAGGCGAATACCATTTAGGATAGTATCTTCGGACACACCTATACACCAAACTAATAAGTTCTTTCTAATTTTATTTCAAGTTTATTCTGAATTATTTAATTTCTCTAAATTATATTAGATTGATTATCTGCAACAATTCTCTATTATTTTATACTTGTGATATTGTTCTATTTGTGTCCATTTTATTGTATAAACTTAGTTACTGTAAAATTAATTTCCTGTAATTGTTTAACAACTAATGAATGGCCAACAGGTTTTGGAAGTGGAAATTCATGCTATTTGGTTAGGGTTGCATTTTGCTGACCATATCCAAGCGAAATCAGTGGTTATTGAGTCCGACTCAGCTACAGCGATGGAACTGCTCTATCCATTGATTCCTTTCAACAGTTTCCTTTGGTCGTGTCGTCATGTTTTTTTGTTGATTGTAAATATTATATGTCTTGGTGCATCCTTGTCAAATATGGTAGTCGGTATGCAAACACTGTAACCCACGGGTTTGCCCAGCAATGGCTTTGAAGATTTGATCTGTAGCCAGGGTGTATTCATGGTCATTACCAGGTCCTTCTGGTTAATGAAGTTCGATATTTACCAACCCAACAAAAAAAAAAAAAAAAGGACAAATAGAGTATGAAGAGGGTCCGGAATGTTATCAAGGGAATTGAGCCAAACTAGGAGGCATTTTTGCATGTGGGCAGTGGAAGATCATGTGTAATGAAGTAATTATTTGCTGGGAGCCGGTTGACGACTTTTTAAATCAAGTGACAGATTTTATGTAACACTTTGAATTTCCAGATGGATGTCTAGGATTTTGAGTTTGGGGTCAATGGGTCAGCAACTTATAAACAGAAGTAAAAATTAAGTTTCCAGATGGATGTCTAAGATGGGCCGGGTGCAGATTTTGAGGTTGGGGTCGATGGGTCAGCAACTTATAAACAGAAGTGAGAATCTGCAATGAGTTATGGGACGCCAAGGCAAACCCAACCTGAACATGACCACCTTTTTTTTGGTGGTAACATGAACATGATCAGTGGGTGGGATAAAAAGAATATGGAAAGCAATATATGGAGGAAATAGTTTAAAGTGCTCAGAAATTCCGAATTGTATCCCTGAAGTCATTTCTCTGGGAAGATGAAATGTTGAGGAAAATCAATTAAAAGAGCCCAGCTCC
>JAOXJP010099662.1:0-14432 GCA_025762735.1 Platanus orientalis | reverse complement strand
AATCTATTCAAGTATACCCTACATAACTTTAAAATGAATGATATGCATGAGAATTTTTTATTAGAGAGATTCTAAAAGGTTTTCCAGTCTAAACACCTCCCTGATTGCTTGGATCTTGGGAATAGTGACTGGGTTGGGTTATTAGCCCGACCCCATTGACGTAGCAGCTATGGTTTAAGCGTTGTCCCTCATCCTAAATATTTGCCAATGTCAGTCCATTGATGGGTACTGAACATATATAGGGCTTATGATGTTCATGTAATATATGAATGATGTGTCGTATCTTATGGACTTGTATAATGAACAATGATAAAAAAAAAAATATTTTTAAGCAAGTAATTTGTTAAATGTTGATTTTTGTCCTACTAACTAATTCAATCTATCCTAAATCTAATGTGAGCATGTTTTCTGTTCTAAGATGCAAGTTTGATATGGTTTGGATGTAAGTATATCCTACTAACTAATGACATGCTTTACAATCTATATGAACACATGCTTTGCATAAGGAAATGAAAATGTACATAAAAGAATACTTAATGAAATAAAAATAAAATATAAATAAATAAATGGTATATTCAAAGGTTAAAGAGTTTAATCACTAGTGGAGTCACCATTCTGTGGGCATCGCGGAAAGACTAGGGAGGTTTGCCCGGCCCACTTCAGGGAAGAACTGAAGCCTGGCCTGTCAGCCTTTGGGTTGTGGTTTTCGGAGTTGCCACCAACTTGGGTTTTTACAAGTGGGGTTAGACACCGACCTCCTTTCCTAGGGAAGGGAGGATGTAAGCTTTTTTGGGGCCTGGGCTAGGCACTCGGGCCTAAGGTTGACTCTCTTCACTGGGTCTGGTTTCTGAAGTTTTGGGAAGCTGTTTGGTTATGATTGGGGAAGGTATTAGGCAACCTAATCACCCACCTTTTTGGGCTGGCTCTTCTGACCTAACCATTTTTTTAAAGTTCATTAAGTAGTGAATAAGGATAGGGGGTTTTAAGTGAGTTTTGCGTCAGTACACTTGATCTTTCAGGCATACGCCTAATCTTTCATAGAGTGAAAGTTTAGGCATATGGCCTTGGTTAGGTCCCACTTGATCTTTATAAATAATTCCATGTTCTAGAATTCATGCAAAAGGTGTATTTTAACAATTTTATGTGTCTCTGGGTCTATATGAATTTTCAGACACCTGGGGATAGAAATAAATGTCACTTAGAACATGTATGTATGAAATAATCAAGGTACGCTTGATCTTGCACAAAATGAAAGATCAGGCGTACTGCCTCAATTAGACCCTTCTTGATCTTGGTGATATTTTAAGTGGTTGGGGCCTGAAAATGAAGTGTTTTTCAGAAGTTTTGGGTCCATTATGAGTTAGCACAAGGTTGAGGGTAATCTGGGAATTTTCTATTCTGGTACGCCTGAAAGGCCAAGGTAGGTACGCTTCTATGAAAGTTCAGGCGTACTGTGTATTTTCCAGAAATCCAACAGCCTTCTCTTGGATTTTTGGGCTAATTCCTGGGGTCCACTGACCCTAGGACTTTTTCATGAGGGTGGGTGGCTTCTTTAGAAAAGTCTCTGAGTAATCCCAACTCTTGGGAATCAGGTGGGACTCCCTTTTGGATTTTTCAAAGGGAGGGATATTGTGTATTCAACACAGCTTCAACAGTGAAGTCAAAATTGTGGGACCCATTTCTCAAGATTTAGAAATGGGGTGGATCCAAAATTTGACAGCGAGGTCAAGGGAAAAGATATGAGTATTCAATTCAAATTTTAGGCCCAGATTCCTTATATACACAAAGTTATGATATAAACAAAGTAACTAACTTCTTAAAGACAGTTTCTGGATAGCATGACATATGTTTGTAAATAAATTGTAGTAAAAATAACAAAACATGACAAATGTGCTTACAAAAAATTCATTACATGTTTAAGTCAATAAAATAAATGATGAAAAAAGAATAAGTACCGAAATCATTTTTTAAGAGGGAACAAAAAATTAGACATAGTGGTTGACCCTCTTAAACAATGTATAAATACACTATTTTAGGGGATAAAATGGGGGTCATTTGTAGAGTTATACATCATATTCAGAGGTCCAATTTAGACATGTTGATAGGTCTAGGAATCAGTGAAATATGTTTTAAGTCACTGGCCCCCACTTCAATTTAAAAACAAAAGAGAACATAGCTTTCTCGTTAAAGCATATAAGAAAACAGTAAAGGGGGAGACAAATTGTCTCCCCCATGTTTCACTAGTGGGTGCATTGGGGTGGGGTCATCATAGCATGGGGGAATGATCAAAATTTCAAAAGAGAGGAGAGGGAGGGGACCTACCTGACCGTGGGGGTCTCCTTCTTCCTTTCTTCCTTTTCCATTTCTTTCTCTTTCTCTCTTTTTCTCTCTTTCTTTTTCTTTCTTTCCTTTCCTTTCCTTTCTCTTCTTCTTTTGAATTTTTTTTGTTGGCCTCCTCCTCCTTTTCAATGAACCAGGGGGGATTTATAATGGGGACCAACGGGGGTGAGGTGGCAAGGGAGGGTTGAGAGGGGGTGAGTTGGTTGGAAGAGAGAAGGGGTAGAAATAGGTGGTGGGGAGTGAGGTGAGGTGGGGGTGAGGTGTGAGCTTCTAGAAGGGTGGTTGTGAGGTGGTTAGGTGGGGGATGAGTAGAGGGGATGAAGGGTGAGGTGGATTGTTCTAAAAGGTCCTAGAGAGGGGGAGTGAGGTGTGTGGATGAGGTGAGGAGGTGGTGGGGTGATGGGCCTTCTTATTGTGTGTCTGGTAGGGCGAGGAGGTGAGGGAGAGGGTGGGATCCATGGTAGGGGTGTAGTGCTCAAGGGGGTGGTCTCAGGGTATCCACCCTCCATTTAGAATATTCCAAATGGCAGGTGTAGGGTTTAAAAAATGTTTTAGGGGTGTTTTGGGTAAAAATAGGTTATTTTATCCATATTTCTCCCTTTTATTGTCTGGGTTTACTTTTTAGGTCTTATGACTCCCAATTTGTTGAGGTTAATAAGTTTTTTACACCTCTCGGGCATTCTGGTCGCAACGCAACTGTCGAAATTAGAATATAATTTGGCTAAGTGGGTCAAAATTGGCTTCGAATGTTCCCAAACTGGACTGTACTAGTGAAGAAGAGGTAAGAGGGTAAAATTGTTTTTATAAATCTTCATATGAAAGATATTTCTAAAGATTTTTGAGCCATAGGATCTGATTATTTGCAAATCAGATGCCCGAGCTAAAAGTTATGTCTGAAACCATGACTTATCCTGGACCAAACTCCGCTTGGGTTTGTAATAGGATTTTCTTGGGTTTGAATGGGGTATAATGGTGACAGTGGTTGTTTAAGTCTTGGATTTACGATGCCATGGGGCCTAATAGGTAGGTAATTTGATCCCTAGTGAATTTTTGGGAGATTTTTGAAGGAAGGTCACCTAATCAAGAACTATACCTTGGGTTGGTGAGGAATTTAGTCAATGAGCTGTGCTAGGTTTGTGAAAGGATTTCTTCATTAGGGCATTTATCAAATATTTCAAAATACTTGAAAAATGAGCTGAACTTTGAAGGATTTGTACTTTTATGGAGTTCTTAGGGGCTCACCGAGTGTTCATGACTGATAAAGGTGAATTGGTTGTATTTTAGGGAAAGAATTTGACAATTGGGGGGCATTGTGCCTCTTGTGGTTTTTCTTGGGGGGATTTAGGGCTTACAAGGGTATGGCCACTGACTAGTTGAGGTTTTAAATTATGTCAGGTCTTCAGGGTTTTATCAAGGGTTCGATTTTAGGGAAAAATGGTGTATTTTGAGGGTGTGGGGGCAAAATAATAATTTCCTTATCCTTTTGTGCCTCAATATGGGATGTTGATGAAGGCTAGAGAATCTTAGAAAAAATGGGTTTTATAGCCCGTAGTTTGAGGTTTTTTGAGGTAAAATGATTATTTGCTAGTCCTTTAGGATTTTGATGTCGGTGGCCTTGTGAAAGCTACTAAAGTCTACATGTCTTCACTCTAGAGGATATTTTAAAGAGTTGTGGAGAAAATGAGTTCAAATAGACCTTGATTTAAACTTTTGAGGGTGTAGGGTAAAATGGTAATTTTTATCCTTTTGATGCTTCAATGTGAGAAGGCTTATGAAGTTTGAAAAATTCAAGGTGTCTCTATTGTAGTAGAGATGTTGTAAAGTTAGGTTTAATAAGGCTTGATTGAGTCTTCTGAAGGTGTAGGGGTAAAATGGTATTTTTCCAGCTTTTTTATGCTTCAATGTGGGAAGGCTTATGAAAGTTGGCAAATTCAGGATAGAGGAGACGATGATTCTAGATCTTCAGAGTCTTAGAATGTTCTTAGTTGCATTATGATTGTAACCAGAATGTCTAGTGAGAATGTCTACCTATCTAAAGTTTAGGGGTATCTAGACTTTAGTCCTACTCCATGTTGTAATGAACCCATCTGATTCCTTTTATTGACCCAAGTCAAAATTTGGGTACTGATAGGCGTTAAGCATTTTTTTCCTATAATTGTTCCAACACCTAATTGTTCATTCAATGCTTGAATTTTATTTCATTAAAATTACGGCGTTAACACAAAATTTAGGCATTAGGCTTAATTTATGCAAAATATTGTGTTTAATTGTAAAATGACATTTTTTACCCTGAGTTCATA
Source organism: Platanus orientalis (assembly GCA_025762735.1). Lineage (NCBI taxonomy): Eukaryota > Viridiplantae > Streptophyta > Magnoliopsida > Proteales > Platanaceae > Platanus > Platanus orientalis. The sequence continues at coordinate 9,792 of JAOXJP010099662.1, read as the reverse complement.
CTTATGCTTACAGGCATGGATTATAGATCTGTGTAATTAGATTCATACTCCACCATCCCTACTAACTTTGCAAATGCCTTAATTGCCCTCTTCCCCGATGAATGGGAAGTTTGGAAGAATTAAAGCCGGCTAGGGCCAACATTGACCTTAGTGCAAATCAACATGGATTGGCCACTACAAGAGGTAGCGATTTCATTTTGGGACCCGTCATCCATGGTTCTTCTCTTTGGAGAACAAAAGCTCACACTATTAGTGGGTGTGAGTTCTTGTTCTCCAAAGAGAAAAACCATGGATGACGGGTCCCAAAATGAAATGGGTTGGGAACTTCTTAGACTGGGAACATTGTCTCAACGTCAGTGCTGTAATCCTAACCCATAAGCCTAGTTACCTCAAAAGCTTCTAGGCATTGGACATCTCCACAGTCTCCCAACCTAAGGAAGCTATAGGAGAATACCTACACTACCATTTCGACCTCTTGTTGGAAAGAGGTTGGAAGAAAGTCAGTGATTTCGCTGACCCCATCAAGTTTAAAGCATTCACCTTGGTCATCTTAGGACAGCTCTTACTATCATGTAGCCATCATCATATCAATAGGGTCCTACTTGATATTTTAGGGCAACATCTATAGAAGAAGACCCTCGTACCTATGATCATATCTGAGACTATCTCTAGTCTTTCTCATTGTGCTCGACACCCTCGAGGTTGATTATATGGTTACCCAACTTTATTACAGGCCTGGCTACAAGAACACCTATCTATCGTTGCATCCTTCCCAATTTATGTGTCTTGAGATTTGACTCTAACACATATGCATGTCAATAATCACCCCTTGCCAATAAAAACAACAACACTTGGTTATCAAAGCCTACTACCTGCTATGCTCCTTGAACAGATCACTTGGGGAGTCAAGTGGCACAAAGCATGCTATTCACTTTTGGTAACCAAGGACCACACATATATGATTATCATAGGAGTTTATCAGAGCACTCCCTATGTACCCATACATGTCCTTCGGTAATTTACTCTCAGACAAGATCTCTTTGATTTTCCCACGGTCTTCGAAGACATCTTCAAGCTTGACCACCATACGTCTACCCATACAAGGTCTATACTAACCACCTTATGGGACAACTCGCACACTAGAGTCGTAGGGCATCCACAACTAGTATCTTCAAAAGCATAGGCCATGACATCCTCTTATGAAATTTAGCTTCTACATAAGCCTCCTTTATAGCCTGCCACCCCTACAACATCTGCTTCTTTGAACAAGAGGCCACGCACCAAATCGACATTCTCATCACATACAGAGCTTTCTCACACTCAAGCAGAGTATAAGCAAGCATTGTCAGACAAGGAGCAGGCTTTATATGCTCAAACCAAGGCTGCCTTAGAAGCTAAAACACATTTGCATACAGAGGCCGAGGTCTCATGTGAGTGCACCCAACATTGGAACAAAACTTAGGCAGAGCTCATTAACCCCTTAAAAAGTGAGCTTAATGACAGTAGGACTTCCTATAAAGATTTGGGAATCAAGATGAGGTGCAGCAACAGCATGGACTTTGTACAAGATCAGTGGATACAGTCATGGATTCATGAGCTAAGAAAATAGATCTTCTCTTTGGGCTACAAAACGGTGTCACCTCCACCACCACCTCTAGGCGTGCTTGATCTTTAGATTACATTTTATGCTTTCTTTACTGATGTATTAGGGAAAATATCCCTTCCTTTTATAATCATTTCCAATATGTATATATTGTACAAAGTTTTGTTTCCAAAAAATCTTATAGTTGATTAAAAGACACGAATTCACCTGTATGACATTGCACTTGTAAAAGTATGTGGCTATCAAATGTGAATGAATGTAAAGAATGAACCCTACCAATAATAACAATGAATCCCCTTTCTTTTAAAACATAATTAAACAAGCTACAATAGCTCCCCCAGATACTCGACTGCAAAAGAAGAAGGCCCGACTTAGTAAAGCTATGGCCGAAAAGTCAACACCTCCATCTACGGCCAGCACTACACCTCCTATCCCTAGAGGCATCCTTGGGAAACCCACTTCCTAGTAGGGCAGGTTTCAAAGATATCCTCTTGGATGGGTTTAAGTCAGAGGTAGAGTGATTAATGGGGTACTTCATGTCCCGGCATGGTTGGACATCCACTGCTAAGCATGGTCATTCCCCTTCAGCACCCTAAACTTCTCTACCACCTCACAGCCAACCCAACACCAGTGAGCAGCCTTAAATTTCTACACTCACCAAGTTTGATAAGTTGATGTTTGAATACATATTGAAACAAGGAGGGCCTCATGTCTAGAGTATAGTCTTTGAACCACCACCACCTCCTAGTACTGTCGAGCAGACTCCACCTCTTAGCCAGTCATATACATAGGGCCTTATTTATGTCACAACTCCACTCCGAGCTACCACCACTTACATTCAGTCAAAACACCTGGCCATCTTTGACCTAGAGGAATAGTATGGGCCATCAACATCAAGCAAAAAAGGAAAGGAGAGTTTTACTCCTCCCAAGGGTGATGAGACCAGTGCAAAGCTAGCGAAGCTAACAAAGAGGTAGAATTGATGAAAGGGGGGTAGTTCCCCATCTCCATAAACTTTGAGGATCTCTATATCCACCCCGAGAGTGTACTACCACCAAACTTCCAAATTCTAAATGTTGAGAAGTATGATAGTACCACCTGCCCTAGGATGCATCTACGCATGTATTGCAACGCTATGTTCTAGTGGGGATATGATGAGCGTATCTTTGTCCAGATGTTTAGCCAGAGTCTGGAGAAAAACACAAGCAAATGGCTTGCAAGCCAAGAAAAGTGAAATATCAACACATGGAGGGCCCTGACACAGTCATTCCTTAACCACTATAAGTTCAATATTGAGATGCCATAAACTAGGGAAGAGATAGAAGGAATGAGACCTATCGTAGGATTAAATATTAGGGATTTCACCTATAGGTGGAGATTAAAAACCTCTAACCTAAAACACCCTATGTCTGAGGAGGACATGATATCTACCTTCATGAGGACGTTAGGGCCCACTTACCAATTGATGCTTCTGACTACTTCTTAGGGCAACTTCATCGAGGTTGTCAACAAATCCGTAAAGTTAGAGCTGGCCATCAAGGCAAGTTTAGTACAAGACACACCTCCGCTCTTGCTAGTTCCACCAGACCCACATCAAAGAAGGCAACTGTCACTAAAGCATATGCTAATTTGGTTCAAGTTATTAAAGTCCCTGGGCCTAGTTAGAATAGCAGTCATGTTCTACCTTTGCTACAGCCGACCCAGAACTATCTAACAGCCATGAACATCATTCCTCCACAACAGTTATACTACCCCAGATACCCAGGTGTGCCCGAAGAAGAAAAAAAAAAAAGAGAAAGTTCAACCCATTGCCATATTCTTATAAGTACATAATGGATTGCCTCATCAAAAAGAGGTTACTATAGCTAATTGACCCAAGACCTCCACCTTACACTCTACCCTACCACTACAATCAAGCATAACATTATGAATACCATAAATCTCCAAGGCACACCATCGATAGGTGCTTTCGCCTAAGACATGATATATAAGACCTAATCAATGAGGATAAGGTATCATTTAACCCTATACCCACAAATCCTCTACCTAATTCAAACATCATCTAGAATCCACTCCCTGACCACTAGCCACCAAAAGGGGTCAACATGATTAGTCTCACTAGCACCCAGTTTAATTCCTCCAGTTTCATCACCAAGACCTCAGAACCTAAGAAAATCATTTTCTTACCTGATACCAACCAAGTGTCCACCTTGAACAAACACTCCCTAGAGTCTATCCCCCCTCCTAAATATGAGCATCTACTCGCGCATATGTGGGACATGGCCGTAGATAGCCCAATAACAGTCCTTCCTCCTGATGTAAACATATATGGAGAAGGTTCAGCAACCTATAACCCATTTTCATTCCCCCGATATCATCCCACCACCATCACTATATGCCCAGCTCACTGAACTCACATCCCCTTACCAAGTTATCAACATCCCTCCACCTACCAAAATATAGTACTTGTTAAACCAAGTCCCTCTGAGCTATCTAGTGGGGGAAGTAGCAGATCCTGAGCTTTCAAAATATGGGTTAGAAAAGCTCACAACCTTCATCACCCAATCAGGTAGATTTTTCAAGCCAATCACATATTTGCATCCTAAGGGCAAAGGGAAAGAGAATGTGGTAAAAGAAGAAGTTGAGATAGAAGTACAAAAATAGACTAGAGAGGCAGAAAAAATGAGAAAATGAGATTTTTGAAGCAGCTATACGGAAGTTTCACCTGTTTTTGATCGAGCAGTTGTCTAATACACCAACACAGGTTTTAATTTTAGGCCTTTTACTGATATTACAGCATCATAGAGAAAGATTCTTGAGCATATTCAAAAAGTCCTTTGTGAACACCTCAATCACACCAGACAAGTTGGAAAACATTGTGGCTAGAGTATCAACGCCATGAGTCATAACATTCTCAGAGGATGAGATTCTCGAGGGCAATACAGTGCACAACCAAGCCATCTACATCACAACATGCCACTCAAACATGTGCATTTCCCTTATTTTGGTGAACAATGGGTTTGCCCTAAATATCTACATTAAGGATACATTGGACACATTGGGATTCCCCTCGGATTATGTCAAGTCCAACCCAAATGACATAAGGGCCTTCAACAACTCGGTCAGTTATGGCCAAAGAGAAGTGTACATTCTCCTAGTAATAGAAGGGAGAATATTCCAAGTTCAGTTTCAAGTGCTGAGCATACCATCCTTCTTCAAAATGTTGTTGGGAAGATTGTGGATCCACCTGGTAGGCACTGTCCCATCCACTCTCCACCAAAAAGTGAAGTTTATCATCGATGACGAAGTCATTACAATACCGATAGATATAGATGTAATCACAATGACATGACAAAAGATACTAGGAGTCTAAAACTTGCAGGCTCTAAATACTTTCACTTAGTATCAATTCGAAGTTGTGCATACAGAGAAAGAAGCAACATATTTGAAAAGGAAGGCTGAAATACTTCCACTAAAGTTAGACATGATGGCTAAGATGATGTTCGATTTGAGCAAAGGCTTAGGCAAATATTCTCAAGGAAGAAAGAACCCCATCAAAGCCATCAGAGTGTCGTACAAGGCAAGCCTAGGGTTCAAACCTTTAATCAAGCATCAGTTCAAAAAGAATAAGAAGAAGAAAGCCAACCAAAAGGCTGCATAACACTTTGTATCCACTTCTGGACTACCTAAGACTTGCACTACCCTGCCAATTGAACCACTAGCTCAAACAGTACCACCCAAGCTCAACATAAAATATTCACAAACAAAACCAATCATTATTTCCCCTTAAATCATCAGTCATCACTCTACCTACCATCTTGAGGCTATTCTTCATACCCACATGTTTAGCTCTAAGCCGTCCATCCCTAAGGTCGAGGAAAGTTTAACTCCCAACACCTCAGAACATAGGGAGGACAACCTAGCTCCCTTAAGTCTACACTCTCTCTCTGGTGATGTTATGGAAGTGTTGCGATCAGTTATCACTAATGGAGAGTTAGACTTAAACAAGCTTGACCCTAACTAAGTCAACATGCTGGAAACATTGGTATCTATGGATGCTTGAGAGCAGATCAGATGAGCCAACTCAACCGTAACAGAGGACCAAGACCAGGTGATGGATTGAATGATTGAGAAAAGAGGCCAGGAAGAGCTAACCTTTCTACTCTTATTTAAACTTTCAAAATCCTTTTAGTATCTTATTTCACTATTTTGTGATAAGAACTATGTATACTTGATCCCTAATGACTCATAATTGTCAAAGTATTTGACTAGTGCACTTATAAGGGGTACGTAGGCAACCTGAGACATAGCTTCAAGTCTAGTCACTTTTGATGTGCTCATTAACAGTATTGCTGGACACAAGATGATGTCATTAATGGATAGATTCTCAGGCTATAACCAAATCAAGATGTCCAAAGAAGACCATGAGAAGACTGCTTTCACTACCCCTTGGGGCATATTCTACTACAAAGTCATGCCCTTCGGTCTCAAGAATGCAGGGACAACATATCAATGGGCCATGACTACCCTCTTCCATTACATGATCAACAAAGAGATGAAAGTCTAAATCATCTATGGAAGTTGTTTGTTCATCTCAGGAAATACAGATTGAAGCTAAACCCAAATAAGTGCATCTTTGAAGCCTCCCTTGGAAAATTATTAGGCTTCATCATTAGTAAAAGAGGCATAGAGGTTGATCCTTCCAAAGCCAAAGCAATCATTAGAATGCCTACACCTCGCACAGAGAAGGATGTATGTAGTTTCTTAGGCCATATCCAGTACATCAATTACTTCATTGCTCAACTCATTCCCATTTGTGAACCCTTATTCAAACTTTTGAGGAAGAATGTTCCAATCTAATGGAACAATGACTACTAGAATTCCTTCAACAAGATAAAAAATTATCTGCTAAGACCACCCGTATTGATCTCTACTGAGCCAAATCACCCGCTGATTTTGTATTTGATTGTGCATGACAGTTCCATGGGATGTGTACTAGGACAACATGACAAGATAGGGAAGAAGGAATAGGTCATTTACTATCTGAGCAAGCATTTCATTGACTACAAAACCAAATACACTCCTCTTGAGAAGACCTGCTTCTCTCTAGTCTATGTCACCAAAAGACTTCGGCATGACTTCCTTCCATACAAAGTATTTCTAATTTCTTAGATAAATCTCATCAAGTATCTATTCGACAAACCTGCAACATTAAGAAGAATTCCCTAATGGGTCATGATGCTATCCGAATTCGACATCACCTATGTCCCACAAAAAGCTATCAAGGGGCAAGTTATAGTCGACTTCTTAGCAGATAGACCAGTAAATGAACCTTCATCTTTGAAATTTGACTTTCTAGATGAATACATACTTTGTGTTGAATCCGAATCGAGCAAGATTATCAGATGGAAGATGTGCTTCAATGGAGCCATTAATCATCTAGGTTTTGGGATTATAGTAGTGCTCATTTCCCCTACAGGTGCCCTCATTCCAATGATTGCAAGACTATATTTTCTATGCACCAACAGCATAGCCAAATATGAGCTTACATTATCAGTTTGAAAGCAACCATTGATCTTGGCATTGATGAACTAGAAGTTTACGGAGACTCAACACTTGTCATCTTCTAAGCAACCAAAGATTGGTTCATCCTAGAGGAGAAGTTCTTAGACTACCATGAATGTCTACAAATCCTTTCCAAGAGCTTTGAATACCTGACTTTCAATTGTATTGGCAAAAGAAGGAATAGCTTTAAAGATGCTTTAGTCACATTAGCTTCAATGATTGACATCCCTCAAGGGGTAGATATGACACCAATTGAGATTGAATAGAGAAATAAGTCGGCCTATTGTCTTCAAATTAGAACTACTGATTTGAATGGGTAGCCATGGTTCCTTGACATAAAGAACTATCTTGAAGATTAAATTCTTCCCTCCATGACTTCTAAAAGTGATCAACGTGCTCTACGGAGATTAGTAGCTTAATTGGTTTTGCATGGTGGGACCCTGTATAAGAAGTCCCCCCATCATGCCCTCTTAAGGTGTGTAGATGAAGTTGAGGCCTCCACTATCATTGGAGATATCCACAGAGGAGAGTGTGGCACACACATGAATGGGCTCATACTTACCAAGAAGATTCTTTGACTAGGATACTACTGGTAGACAAAGGAAACAGACTACTACCAACATGTAAAGAAGTTCCACACTTGCTAGTCTTATGTCAACATCATTAAAACACCTGCTTCTGAATTACACAACCTAACTACTCCTTGGCCATTCTCCATGTGGGGAATTGATGTAGTAGGACCCATGCCTCAGAAGGCCACCAATTGACATTTATACATCATTATGGCCATAGACTATTTTACCAAATGGGTTATAGTTATGTCTCTATCAGCAGTCACAATGAAAAACATAACCAGATTCATATAAAGAGACATCATTTGCCAATATGGTGTTCCCAGCAAAATCATTACTGACAATGCAACCAATGTTGTAGGAAAAGATCTTAACCTACTAGGCAAAAAGTTTAAAATTCACCATCATCGATCTTCTCCATACAAACCACAAATGAATGGAGTAGTAGAAGCATCCAACAAGAACCTCAAGAAGATCCTACAAAAAATGACTGTTAATCACTCCAACTAGCATGAAATGTTTCCTCATGCATTGATGGCTTATATGACTTCAATCTGTACTTTAACAAGGGCAACCCCATATTCATTAGTCTATGGCATGGAGGTAGTCCTACCAATTAAAGTTGAAATTCTAAGTCTCTAAGTATTAGCTAAGGTAAAGATTCTAGAGTCAGCATGTGCATAGGTTCGACATGATCAGTTAAACCTTATTGATTAGAAGAGATTGCAAGCAATGAGCAATAAGAAAGTCTATCAGAGGCTCATGGTAACAACTTTCAACAAATGGGATAGACCCTGAGATGTTGAGGAAGGAGACTTACTTCTTAAAAAGGTCCTTCCACATGAGCAGGCACCACGGGGGCAACCTCAGCCGAATTATGAAAGACCGTTCATTGTCAAATAGAAATTGTCTTGTGGAGCACTACTACTAGGAAACATGGATGGGGAAGACTTCCCCAAATTTGTAAACTTAGATCAAGTCAAAAGGTTCTTTTCTTGACTAATGTAAACCTAACTTGTACTGTAAACCTTGAAATGAGAAGGCCTTGAACGGTCATTTTGCTAAAACATTCTATTATTCATCTACTTTTGCACCTCCAAAAATCTTGATTATTTCTACAAATCCAAAATAGAAGAGTCAATAGTTCAAAAAAAAAAAAAAAAAGCAAAGAAAGAAGAGCTTATAAAGAACCATGATCTTCTTTAAAAGCATACAAGGATTTTGTAGAGAACCATGATCTCCTTCAAAGCATGGGGAACTTATAAAGAACCATTATCTTCTTTAAAACATGGGGAACTTATAGAGAACCATGATCTTCTTCAAAACATGAAAACATTGTACATAACCATAATCTTCTTTAAGAAATTGGCATTTTGTAGAGAACCCTAATTTTCAATTTGCAATAAGTCTCTGATCAAGGGTCATTTATATTCATGTTTCCAGATTCTTTCAAGGCTCACCCATCCAAAGGCAAACCTTAATACCCTTAATAAACCATCCATTCTACAAAGCAATTGTTCAACCTCTTAGCACTTCAAGAATTTCTAAGTACAAGTTAATAATACACAAATCAAGCATTCAATCAACTTGGAACAAGATCATATACCCCGTCCAATCACTTTCAATAAGCCCAGACCTGTATAAGGAAAAGGGCAAAAAAGGGACAAAAACAAAAGAAATATTACAAAGCTTAGAGTGAAAACCGAAATGGCGCTCTGACCCTATCCTAGCAAACAAAGGAAAAAATGGAATAAGTTAAGTCAGCACTTAGGGTGAAAACCATAAATGGCACCCTAAGTCAAATCAAGTCAATCAAATCATGAGCACACATCTTAAAAAATCATCACCCAACAAAGCAAAAAGAAGACCTCAAACATAGGCATGTAATCCCATTCTCCCGAGGGAGACACATTCAGTATCAAAAACTCATAAACCTTTCATACAGCATCTGAACCAAGCGTGGCATCATAGCATGTGAAAACACGACCCTATGTACTCGAGAGTCATGCAATAGGTCATCCCTAATGTTCAAAGACCCTGAGGGACCCAACT